>PGFW01066533.1:3517-19620 GCA_003123925.1 Haematobia irritans | reverse complement strand
ATAAAATAGAGTTTTTTTTATAATGATGTTTTTGTATCGAATCAATATTTTTTTTAGAAGAAAATCTATAAAAAAATTGCTATACATAGAATGTTTATGAGAATATTCATGTTCACGTAATTTATTTACTAGTTTGATTTTTTTATTTCTATTAAATTATTTTATATTTATGTCAATTTTTTAATTCATTTTCCATAATTTTTCCCCAAATTGTTTTGATTATTTTATCGAACTAATTGTGCTATTAATGATACTAAAATTTATTATTCCTACCATAAAGGATGGGAGTATACTATTTTGTATTTTTGCCATTCGAAATAGTCTATTTGAGCTTACAATTTCAGCTTATAGTTTTTTATTTTTTATACCTCACACCATAGGAATGGGGGTAGTATCACTTTGTCATTCGTTTGTTAACACATCGAAATATTGCTCAAGACCCATAAAGTATATATACTTTGGGTCGTGTTAAATTCTGAGTCGTCTGAGCATAGTCCGTCCGTCCGTCTGTTGAAATACGCATAAGTTCCGAACGAAACAAGCTATCGACTTGAAACTTGGAACAATAGTTGCTTTGATGTAGGTCGATGGTATTTCAATGGGCTATCGGCCCACTTTACGTATAGCCCATGATATAAGGACCCCATATTTGGCCTGCGGGATCTAACTATAAGAGATGAACAATTTCATCCGATCCGGCTTGAAATTTGGTACATGGTGTTGTATGCTTGGTCTTCTAACAACATGGCAACACGTACAAAATAAGGTTCATAATTAATACATAGCACCATATAAAACCGATCCCCGATTGGCTTTGCGGAGCTATAAAAGAACAAATTTTCATTCCGATCAGGATCTGAAGATTTGGTACATGGTGTTGGTATATGGTATCTAAATACTATGCAAAGAAATTGAGTCCACATAGGTCATAATTTTAAAAAAAAAAAATATAATAGCCCATATAATACCGATCTCAGATTTGAACCGTCACGAGCTCATTGGAAGACCTAAAATTCATCTGATTCAGTTGAAATTTGGTGCGTGATTTAGTTATATGGTATCCGACAACCATGAAGGATTGGTTCATATCAGTCATAAGTATTATATATACATATCAACCGAATCCCCAGTTTTGGAACCGGTGCTTTCCGAGAACAAAAATCATTCCGATCTGGTTGAAATTTGTAGTGGGTGGTAGTATATGATATTTAACAACCATACCAAAAGTGTCATATCAGTCCTACACATATAGAGATCCATAATAACCGATCCGCGAGATTTGGTTTTGGTGCCACTTTGGAGAGAAAATTTCATCCGAGTCAGTTGAAATTTGGTACATTGGGTGTGGTATATGGATCTAACTTGCAGAAAATTGGTCACATCGGTCCACAATGTATTATATACCCCCTATAAGATCACCAAGATTTGACCTCCGGAGCCTCATTGGAAGAACAAATTCATTGATTCATGGAATTTGGTAAATGTGGTGTTAATATAGTTGGCCTCAAACACATATTGCTAAACAAAAATGGTTTAATCTGGTCCATAATTATATATCGGCCCATTTAACAGATTCTCCGATTTGGCTTGCGAGGCTTCTAAGAAAGCAAAATTTCATCCGATCTCGGACTGAGATTTTGTACATGGCTGTTGGTATATGGATCTAACAACTAATGGCAAAATTTGATCGTACATCGGTCCATAATTATATATACGCCCCCATCAACATAAACCGATCCCAGATTGCTGCGGAGCGACTAAGAGAAGCAAATTTCATCCGATAAGGCTGAAATTTCGATACATGGGTGTTAGTCATTGGTATCTAACAACCATGCAAAAATTGGTCAAACGTCCATACATTATAGTACGCCCTATATTAAACCTATCCTTCAGATTTTGACCTCCAGAGCCTTGGAAGGCAAAATTTCTTCCCCATGTCGTTGAATTGGTACGTGATGTTTGTAATATGGTATCCAACAACCAGTGCAGGAATTGGTTCTATCGTTCATAATTATATAATAGCTCCCATATTAACCGTTCCCCAGATTTGACCTTCGTTGCTTTTGGAGATAAAATTCATCGATCTGTGAATTTGGTACGTGGGGAAGTTAATATGATATTTAACAACCATGCAAAAAGTGGTCCATATCAGTCCGTAATCTACATATCTCTCATATAAAACCGATCCCGAGATTTGGTTTTGGAGGAGAAAATTTCATCGATGCTCAGTTGAAATTGGTACACTTGGAGCTAGATATATGGCGTAACAAACATGCCTAACTAGGTCCATATCGTCTACTAGTTAGTATTATAGACCTCAGTAAATCGATCCCCAAGTCACACAAAATTGGCCACTATCAAGGTTCATTAATTCTATATAAGCCATGCCACCATATAATCGACCTCCCATATTATCAATCTGGCCTCTTGCGCGTATGGATAAAACAATTTATAAAACAGTGTTAAAAAGTTTTAAGATACACAACCCCAATTAATTCGATTGGTGGATGACAGTCTTTCGTAGAAGTTTCTACGAAGTCCATGGATGGGGGGACATAAGATTCCGGCTGGCAGAACTTACTGACGATATATTCACTTGTGTTTTTTTTTGATAAGAGAGAAACTCTAGATTGATCTAAGTGCTAGCTATGTTGCTGGTTATCTCAAAAGAGCCCAGCGTATAAGTGTCACTCGCAACAAAAGGTGGCACAACAGTTTGGAGGTGCCTAAAAGTACACACTTTTCAAAAGAAAAATACCATTAAATGAATTTTGGAGGTCTAACGATAAGTCCTAAGTCATATTGTGATCACATCCCCAGCCCCAAGTTCAGTGTTTCTGCTTTAAGGTTATTAAAACTTTGTATAAAAAAAATTCCTTGATGGATCAAAAGAAAATCTTGTTCTGGTTTAATTTTAATATAATCGAGAATTGTTTTACATAATATAATTTGGAAAATGTGTTTTAAATAATGAATGCTTGAAAAAAAATATCCACCAATTTTACCACTGCCTCTAGCACTTTAATCTAAATCCATTTTGATTTCTATGTCAAATAAGAATTAATCCAATCTTCTACCGTACTTAATTTCCCCACGTTTCAATAAGTATCTTAAAAGAAGTCAACTTCTTATAATCGATAATTGCAAAAGTTTGATTTCTGTTTTCGATATACACTTTGCAATTTTCGTCTCATTCCTTCTTTTTCTCCTTGTTTGCCACAGAAAAGCGATTGAAAAGTTTTTTAATAATTATTATGCATTAAAATGGGTATTGTAGTTAAATATTTTTTATTTTTTGGGGATGGAGGTACACAACGAAGGAAACAGAAAAAAATTCACGGAAGTAAAGAATCTATTGCAGCACTGATGGCAAAGAATATAGTTATAAACGATTATTCTGCATAAGACTCACGACGTTGGGCGCCATCTCAGAAGATCTGTGCATGACGAAGGCTTGTTGGCATGGCAGAATCAATACAAATTTTTGTTCAATAAAAAAAACTTCAATTATTGCTAATGTAAAATGAAGCAACAATATCGGCAGAAGATATCGTGGTTTACCATAACACAAAGCGAAACTCTGTGCAAGACACCCTCTACGCTCCACCATCACCAATCCTTGTCCTGTCCTGGTCATACAACCAGAAATGAAACATCATTGGCCTTGGAGTTGAAGAAATCTGGTTAATATTGTAAAGGGTAAAATCTGAAAGTAACGAAACTTAGTGATGCCATCAAAGTGAAGTGGTCTGAAGGATAAGATTGCTGGCCACTATGCCAATATATGTGGGTGTAGGGGCGATTGCTTTGGTTCCGCACATACCACACATGATATTGAATTCCTTCTTTTTACCAGATACAAATGAAGAGCCAAATATCCATAGATAAGACCTAATACTTGCGATGGACAATGCAAGGTGTTCGACAAACTCTAAACGAGGTGGCTTCAAAAAGAAAAGAAGTAATCAAAAGAGAATATGCAATCTAAGGAAAAAATTCATCCTGATCTTCATTTATTGATTTGAGATTATGTTTTCTTTTTTTGTTGTATTATACTCTTATTCTAACGAAAAAAAAATCATTCAATTGTTATCAATGTATAGTAATAACGAAATGTGTTGATGAAATCATCTAGGGACAAAAAAATCTCTTAACTTACAAACGATGGTGGGAACGAATGCAGATTTCTTGTCATAAGGTAAGCTCTACAATGCAGTTGAGTATTAAAATGATTAAAAAAATATATATTCAGCTGATAGCCTAAGTAGCTGAATGCTATCTTCAGTTTTTTTTCTCTATTATTCTTATATTTACTATAAGTTAATAAATAAATAATAAAAATTTTTTAAAAAAAAAAAAATACATTTTAATTTTAATATTTTTTTTTAGATTCAATAGTATGTTTAAATGCTAAATTGTTGAATTTCCATTGTAATTTATTATCTTTTGCTAAAACTTGTCTATGTCTCATAGACAATGATAAATTTTGAATAAATACACCTCGCAAAAAACACAAGTGTTTTTGTCCTATGAAAAATTTACATTTTCTTTTATTGTAATGTTTTTTTTAATTGATATTTGACATAAGTTAAATTATTTTTGTAATTTTTTTTATAATATTTTTTCAGATTTTTTATTATAATTTATATATATAAAAAATATTGAAATTTTTATAAATTTAGTCAAAAAATTTTTTTGTAATAATAATAATATTTTTGTGTATACAAATTGGGTCAAATTTATTTTAATTGGATATAACATAATTTGTCAATTTTATGGTTTAAAAAAAAAATATAACTTTCTCGACGAACTAATAAAAAATAATTATTTTCTTTAAGTGTAAGATTTTTCTCAAATAATAATATTTTTTTTAGGATTTTTTTTTTTTGTATTAAAATTTTTTTGGTCCAAAAATTCCTATTTATTGAATTACTTAGTAAATTAGTCGCAAAAAAAAATTTTTTATAGTAAAATTTTATCAATTTTTTTGTATATAAATTGGTCAAATTTATTTTTTCGTCAATATTTATGTTTTATAAAATATTTCTCGAGTCGAACTAACAAAAAATAATTATTTTTTATTGTAATTTTCTCAAATTTTTATATCGAATCTTTGTCCAAATTTGTTTTAATAAGTATGATAAAAAATTTGTTGTTTATGTGTTCAAACTACATATTATAGTAAATTTTGTCTACAATTTTTTGTTTTAAATTTTATCAAATTCTCTTATTTGAATATTGTATCTTAGTCTAAATTATTTTTTTTTATAAGATGTAGAAATTTATATTTTAGTGAATTTTAATAATTTTTTTCGTATACAAAATTGGGTCCAAAAATTTTTTTTTATAATATTTCTGTCAACATTTAGTTTATACAAAATATAATTATTATAATTAAATTTTATTGAAATTTTTCAAAATTTTCTTTTTTTGCAATTTTTTGATAAAATTTGTTTTATAGTATTTTTTTAAAAGTAGTTTTTTTAAGTAATTTTTAATTTTTATAGTAAGAAATTTACCTCTTTTAATTTTTAATAATTTTTTTATATTCTTTTAATATTTATATAATTTTTTCAGATGTTTTTTTTATTTGATTTTATCAAAATTTTTTTTTTTGTAGTAATTTTGTCAAAATTCTCACTTAATTTCAGTTTTTAGTAATTTAATTAATTTATTTTTTATTTAAAAATTTATCTTTATAAGCACATTTTATCAAAATTTATTTTGTGTGGCAAATTTTTTAAAAAAAATTCGCTGTTTTCATAGTATTTGTTGCACCACGTATTATTTTTAATAATTTGTTAAATTTTATGTCTTTGAAAACTTCGTTTTTATTATTTTTTGTAAAACCCTACGGATAAATGGAGCAACATCAGGACGGTACAACAAAATAATTTTGTCAAAACTATTGTTAAATTCTATTGTTAAATTTTTTATAAAAGTTTCTTATTTTGGTAATATTTTATTAAATTTACTTTTTAATATAATAAAAATGTACCATTGTATAGCAAATTTTGTCAAAATTTTTTTGGTAAATTTTGACTCATTAGCTTTTTATAGTAAATTTCAAAATTATTTTATAGAAATTGTTATTTTTTTGTTTTACAAATTTTACATTAATTTTTTTTTTTTGTTTTGTTAGTTTTGTCAAAATTACTTTTTTTGATTAATTTTTATAGAAAGGTAGGTATTTTGGTAATTTTTATTAAAATTTTTTTTATATAAAAAAATTACCTTTTATAGCAAATTTTTTGATAAAATTTTATATTTTAGTAATTTAATACTTTTTGTCAAAATTCCCATTTTTATATGAATTTGAATTTTTTCTTTTTTGAAATATTTGTCATATGTTTTTTGGTAAATGATTTTGTCTAAATTATTGATCAAAATTTACTTGTTTGTAAGATTTTTACATAAATTTTATATTAATCAAAATTTAATTTATAGCAGAATTTGGTAAAGCTTATTTTTTTTCTGTAAATTCGTTGTTTATAGTGATTTTTAACAATTGCCTATTTATAGTATTTTTTTAAATTTTCTTATAAGTAATTTTGCAAAATTATTGTTTTTGGTAATTTTTTCAAAATTTTTTATAGTAAGTTTGTCAAATTTACTTTTAGTGAAATTTGTATTTCTTAGCAAATTGTATCAAAATTTATTTTGTATGACAAATTGTGAATAATTTTCTTTTTTTGTGAAAATTATTTTATTTTGTTTATGTCGTACAAAATAATTTTTCAAATTAATGTTTAAATCCTGTTTTATTGTTTTCTGTTTTCAAATGACTAAGAAGAATTCAGTAAATTTTGCACAAATTTGTTATTCATAGAAAGCAACATCCATACATTCACAAAACAATACTGGATTGTTTATAATCAAAAGTAGGTATCATATTGACAAATGATTGTTAGAATAGGAATGAATATCAATTGAAGCACATTGTTTGTCGATACAGAACACCTGCAAACAAATTCCAATACAACACTTTCGAATAAGTGCTAGTTCCTTGGATAAAACCACTGAGTTAGATCCAAGTGAGCCCATAATTGAGTGCACTTGACTTGTACTTGGATGTCCTGGTGTCTGTAATGTCAGCAAAAATAACATTAAGTAATTGTACTAATATCGTTACTATTATTATGTGTATAATTCTCAAGAGTTAACAACATAAATTCGTAGAATTACATAGAGAACACATCTGTGACTAACGTATTGAAAGATATGATTAATATTGAAGCAGTATTCGAAAACTTGGAGGTAAAAGATCTTCAATAGCCTAATATATATAATATGGAGTAAAATCAGTAAATAAGCGTCGCCAAAAAGTAATGAAATGTTTTTTTGGATCCGGAATGGCTGCAAAAATTGTACGCAGAAGCGATGATTTAAATGGGCTGTCATAGGACGGGTCCTCAGCCGTTGCACTGAATTGGCATCACTTCTGTTGGGTTGTATCGAATTCAATGTTTGGATGTAATTAAAAAAATTCCTGTGATATTTTGTCAATAAATATTTTTATAAGTTTTTATAATTTTTAATGGATTTCTAACGCTTCCATGAACGTTTCGACCTCAAATATTTAAAAATGCACAATTTTTATCAGATTGGATTGTAGAATTTTTTCAACAAAATTTAATGTTTGTACTCATTTTATGATTCTTATCTGTATGTTAACCCTAATTGAAACAAAAATAGTTAAATTACCATTAAAATATGAAAAAAGCATGTATAAAAAAATTGAAAAAAGAATCTGAGTAGCTTCAAATAAGAAATCATTGGGACGTGCTCTCTGGAGTCTTTAAAGTTGTGCCCTTTGAAGAACTCAAATATTTTTTGCTGGGATATTATTTCCTAGACATTTGGTCCCATTTATTTCTATGGAAAATATTTTGTCAATTTTATCATATATAGAAACTTTTGTTAAAATTTTATTTCTATAGAAAATTTTGTTTATAAATTTATTTTATAGAAAATTGGCCATATTTTTGTGCATAGAATTTTTTCAATTTTTCTATAGAAAAACTTCATCAATACAATTTTGATAAAATATAGAATAATACTATCAAATGATTTCTATAGAAAATGTTCTAAAATTTTATTTATATAGTAAAATTTCGTATATTTTAATTTCAAAATTTTATATTCCTATAGAAAATTTTGTGTGACATTTTAGTTTTATAGAAAATTTTGTCAAAATTTTGTTTTCTATAGGCAAGATTTTTCAACATTTTATTTTATAGAAATTTTGTAAAATTTTTTGATTTCTATAGAAGATTTTGGGAAACATTTTATTTATAATGAAATTTGTCAACATTTTATTTCCATAAATGTTTTTTTCTATAGAACAATGTTGTAAATTTTTATTTCAATAGAAGGATTTTGTCCAATTTATTTTCATGGAAATTTGTCAGAATTTAGTTTCTATAGAAAAATTTTGTCAGAATTTTATTTCTATAGAATTTGCAAAACTTTATTTTCTATAGAAAATTTAGTTAAAATTTATAGAATTTGTTAAATTTATTTCTATAGAAAATTTTGTCAACATTTTATTACTTATATTTTATTAACTATTTGAAAAATTTTTCTAATAGAAAATTCTGTCAACATTTTATTTCTATAAAAATTTTTATCAAAATTTATTTCTATAGAAATTTGTTAAAAATTTTATTTTTTAACTAAAAATTATGGACAAAATTTTCTATAGAAATAAAATTTTGGCAACACTGTTATAAAATAAAATTTTTAACAATTTTTATAGAAACTAAAATTTTGTGATAAATTTTTTAGAAATAAAGTTACAAATTTTCTATAAAATTTGTCAAAATAGTAATAAAATATAAGTAAAAAATGTTGACAAATTTCTATAGAATACAAATTTTTAACAAATTTTTTATAGGAAAATTTCTAACTAAATTTTCTATAGAAAATAAGCTTTTGACAAAATTTTCTATAGAAATAAAATTCTGACAAAATTTTCTATAGAAATACAAATTCTGACAAAATTTCTATAGACGTAAATTTGGACAAAATCTTCTATTGAAATAAAATTTTACAAACATTATTCTATAGAAATGAAAAATTTTATGGAAATAAAATGTTGACAAAATTTCTATACAAAAATGTTGCAAATCTTCTATAGAAATAAATTTTACAAAAGTTTCTATAAGAATAAAATGTTATCAAATTTGCTATAGAAAACAAATTTTGACAAAATTTTCCTATAAACGTAAATGTTAACAAATTTTCTATAGAAATAAATTTTGAAATAAATTATGACGAAAAATTTATATAGAATAATTAGAAATTTTCTATAGAAATCAAATTGATAGTATTTTACTATTTGGTTATCAAAATTGTATGTGAGTTTTTTATAGAATAAATTTTGAAAAATTTCTATGCAACAAAATATTGCAAATTTTCTATGAAAGTAATTTTAACTAATTTTCTATAGAATAAAATTTAACGAAAGTTTCTATATAGATAAAGTATGTTGACAAAATTTTCCATAGAAATAAAATTTGGACAAATGTTCTAGAAAATAAAATTCCCAGCAAAATTTGGAGGTTTTCCAAAGGCAAAATTTAAAAGCATTCAGAGGATGCACTCCATGATGTTTCTTTATTTGAACTACTCAGGAAAGTTCTTTTTATTCAATTTTTTATAACATGCTTTTTTCTATTTTAATGGTAATTTAACTTTTTTTGTTTCAAGTAGGTTAACACAGAGTAAGAATTCAAAATAGGTCAAATCATTAAGATTTTGTCTGAAAAAAATTCTAAATCCATCTGAAAAATTGTGCATTTTTGAAAAATATTTGAGGTCAAACGTTTCAGACAAGGTTAGACCATTAAAAATTATAAAAAATTATATTATTATGACAAAATATCACAGAATTTTTTTAATTTACATCCAAAAACTTGAAATTCGGATACAACCCAAAGAAGTGATGCAAATTCATGCAACGCTGAGGACTTCCTCCTAATAAAGCCAATGTTATTCATCGCGTTCTGCGTCAATTTGAACCACTTCCGGATCCAAAAAGAAATTTTCATACCTTTTTTGGCGAGCTTATTTTTACTGGATTGTTTACTCCATATTTGTATTATTAGGGCTATGAAGATTTACCTCCAATTTTCAATACTGCTCAAATTAATATCCTATCTTTCATACGTTATCCATGTATGTGTTTCTATGTAATTCTACGAATTTATTTGTTAAGCTTTGAGAATTTAGTACACTAAAATAGTAACATATTATAATTACTTAATGTTATTGTTGCTGACATACAGACACCAGAACATCCCAAGTACAAGTCAAGTGGCACTCAATTATGGGCACTTGGACTCAGTTACTCAGTGGTTTTAAGTCCCAAAAACAAAAAAAATAAATTAACAGAATTTATTACAATTACAATTTTTTGATAAATTTTTTCTATAAAAATAAAATTGTTACATAGAAACATCAGTAATAATAAAATAAAATATTTTATAAAAAATATAACAAAAAACTTAAATTTTAACAGAATTTATTATAAATTAAGAATTTTTATCAATTTCTCTAGACACATTAAATGTTGATACAATTTACAAAATTTTCTACAACGTTTGAAATTTGTTTAAAATTTTACTGAACCGACTAAATTTTGACAAAGTTTTCTTTATACCTGATATTGAGCAAATATACCGGAATTTAAAATTTGACAAACTACAAATGACACGAAGAACCTGAAACCTTGTTTAAAAAAAAAGTATTAAGCCGATAGCCTAAGTTGCTAGTTGCTTTTTTGTTATATATTTATTATAATTTGTAATTATAATAAAGATTTTAATAAATAAATAAAGTAATAATAATTCCTCTTATATTTCTTTTTATTTCAAGAAATGGAAAGTGCACCACGTAATGTACAAGTTCGGCCATTATCATCATCAACCATGGTTATTACATGGGAACCCCCAGAGACGCCCAATGGACAAGTGACCGTAAGTAGTAAAAAAAAACAAACTACGCACAAAAATCATTGCCTATTATTTTTTTAATATTTTTTGCTTAAAAAATATTTTTGTAAGCCAACACAAAAAATAAAAAATAAATAAACATTAAAAAAATTAATTAATTAATTAAAAAGTTAACTTTTTCATTAAATCAAAAAAAAAAGACAATTACAAAAATTATTGAATTTTTTTACATATTACAGTAGGTTAGGTGGCAGCCCGATGTATCAGGCTCACTTAGACTACTCAGTCCATTGTGAATTATTACTGTTAGTAAAATTTACATTAAATATTTAATTTGTTCCCAATAGACAAATTAAATTTTGAAAGTGCCGAGAAAAATAACATTTATTTTTGTAGTACATGCTTTTATTTCTTATAAATTATGATATTGATACTGCATCATTTCATGATTAAAAATTATTTTTTTAATCAAATTGACGATCATATTGCGGCATTTGCCACACTGCCATACACACAATAAATTTTTCTGATTCATTAACGAAATTAAGGATTCAATTAATTTTTTAATTGATAAAATTTTCAGGAATTTTTTCAAATTAAAACTTTTTAATGAGTTTTAAAAATATATTTTTTAATTAATTTTTTATTTGACCTTTAATTAATCATTTCTGCGATTTGAAGACATCAAAAAACATTATTGAATCAGTATTAATTTCGCTGATTGAATGAAAAAATTTCTTCTTGTTTCGTGTGTAAAATGAACAAATCTTTAGAACATTTTTGAAAGTGTGTTTAGAAAGTGTACCTTAGAACAACTTCAAATTGTTTTGCCATTCATTTCTGTCATACACAATTTCGTTTTTTATACCCTCCACGCAATGATGGGGGTGTATATTTTAACTTTGTCATTCCGTTTCATCGAAACGTAACAAAAAAAAAGGTCCCGTCCATTCAACAGAATCTAAGAATTTGAAAATCACAGACATACATCGAAATGAAAAACAGAAGCTATCGCATTAGAAACATTAGAGCACAAATAGTGACGATATATAGAAATAGATAAAAGGATAGAGACAAAAAAATGAGAAATATAGACAATGGAGCACGAAATAAGAATATACGAAAATTCACAAAAATTATACAGAATAATAACCACAACCAATAAAATAACGAAACACACAACCAAAATATAAATAGAGACATATAGAAACACGATACCATCTAAAGAAGAAAAAAGACAAAATATATACAATACGAATTCTCGGAACATGAAATTATATAAAAAAAAAGAAAAAAAGGTAAACAAAAAAAAAAATAAAAAAAAATAAAAAAGAAGATAGTTAGAGTATGATAAAGATCAATCATAACAAACATAGATAAGAAATATAGAAAGACATAATAAAATACAAAAGGTAATATAATAATAATAATAAATTAGCACCAAGAATTAAAACCAAAAAAAAAAAAAAAAAAAAAGGAATAACACACAAGATATATAGAACATATAAGAATACGAGAAAAAGACATCATATTAGAAAGAAGCAAAAATTTCAATAAAAACAGAATCAGTTATGAAATTTAAGGAAATACATAATATACGCATAGTGATAATATGAGACACCAGAAAGTAAAAAAAAAAACAAAAGCAAAAATATTAAGAACACACCAAAATTAACGAATCGCCCAGTGCGACAGATCTATATTTTCAATATAAGAATTTATAGTACATATTTAATATGTGTTTAAGGAAATTTTAGATCAAGATATAAAATTTCATAATATGAATTAATTAATATGTCAAAAGTTTATTTTCTATACAAAATTTTAGTTCAACATATATAATGTCTACAGAAACTTGATAACAAGAATTTTTAATAACATTATACATAGTTAAAAAGAAATTTTGATAAAATATATATTTGAATAAATATATATATTGACAAAATACATATACACAATAAACAAAACAAAGAATAATCTAAGACACAAAATATACCAAAACAAGTAAATACATAGAAAATTATTAATATAGGATAGACAAATAACGAATAAGAATATTAATAATCTAAAATAAATTATAACCATCCATAAAAAAACACGAACCCCAAGAATATTATAGAGACTATAAGAGGAGAAAAGACAATATTAGAAGAGGACAAAATTCACTCCCGACTGCGGTGAAAATATTGGCTACAATTATCCGGGCTACGTGTATCCGGCGATAACAACCTACTGCCAAAAATCGGGTACCATATCGATCTATCTTATATCATAGCCACCAACATTGAACCGGATTCCTAATCAATCAGGAAAATCACGTTAGCCACTCGAGGCCAAACAATAATCTACCTCTCTCTCCTCTCGCTCGCTCTCTTTTCTCCAATAACGATCGCAGACTCTCTCCATTCTGTTATGTCCTTAGGAAAATGTTAAATTATTGTCTATACAAGCTTTTGTAAAAAAGTTTATTTCTATAGAAAATTATTTATCAAACTTTATTTCTCTTAGAAAATTTGTCAGAATTTTATTTACATAGTTGGAGAGGAATATTTTTCATAGTTGGAAGAAGGAATATTTTTGCTAAATCTTCCAAAAACATCAAGGAATTCTTTACTAGCTTACCAAACAGTTAAAAAATCTGCATTTTTGGTTTAGACTCTTGTCATAATTGTTATACTGTTCCCCACTTAAGCGGACCCCCAATATTTCAATTCTGGCCTCGTATATTACCGAACAACACTTCATACTCGGTTCGCGTTAATTATTTCTTTCCTATTACCCCGTTCAAAGAACCTGAAATATATATAAATATTATATATATATTAATAATATATATATATGATATATATATATATATATATATATATACTATAATATATTTATATATATATTAACTATATTATATATATATTATATATATATATATATATATATATATATTATATATTATATATACTTTATACTATTATATATAATACTAATTATATATTATACACCGGTCAAGCAACTGAATTGATATATTATACTAGTATATGATTATACTAATATACTATATATATATATATAGTATATTACTATATATATATATTTATATACTTATATATATATATTTATATATTTTATAGTATATATATATACCTATATATATATAGTGTATATCATATATTTATACTATATAATATATACTATATATTATTATTATATAATATATATATAACTATATATAATCATATAGTATATATATATATATACTATTCATATACTATATATATATACATAATTATATATATAGGTAGTACTATATATACTTAGTATCTATTTATATTATATATAGTATATATATATATATATATATATATATATTATATATATTATATTCGATACATATTATACTATATAACCTATACATGATTAATATATATATATATATACTACTATATTATATAATATATATACTATAAGATTATATATATAATATTATATATATAGTATATATAGTATATCATATATATATACTATATATAGTCAGTATATACTATACTATATACCTAGTATGATATATACTATATACTTTTACCCCCTATATATATTATATAATTATATCGCCTTCTTTTGTCACTAATACCCCATTGGACTAACTACTAATTAGAAGACTGATGTTTACGAAGTTTTAGATGCCTTGCCATCGGTCCGCAAATTGTGGTATGACTGTCAGGGTATTGCAGCAACTTACGGCCGTATATATACTTGTTTCTTTTTTTTTGTAAATAAATATATAATAAAAAATCAAATTAATTAAATAATTATATATTCACAATCATGTTTTACATTTTCTGAATCTTGAAATACTGACAAACTTTCCGGCGAAAAACAACTATTGATTTGAATTATATTTTATTTCCAGAACTTCCAAAATCAGGACCCAGTTTTCATGCTTCTGATTGTTTTTTAGTTTACATCGCGGTTTTCTGCATATATTAATAATACCATTTTTAAGAGTCGGAATCTCCTTAAACTCTAAGAGACAAAAATCGCATTCAATCTAATTAAGCGTTTTTCTGGGATGAAGAAAAACGATCCTTTGCGTGTTCAGAACAATAGCAAAGGACCTTACCATCGTACTTTTAATTGAGAAGAAATCTTCATTTGGCAGTCATCGTTTTTTATATCTTCTCAGTGTTCTTTCTTTAAAACAATTTTCTTGAGGTTAGGAAACATTACTTTACTAACCAATTTCTCTTTTTGAAATGAATGACCATATTGTCATTCTTAGACTTCCATGGAAGACAATACAAATGTTAGCATACTTTTTAGGCTGATTAGTGCTTCTATATACTTTCTCTCCTACATACATTCTCTCAGTATATACAAAGCTTTCTCGAAAATGCTTTCTCACACAGAATATGATTTACGCCTATTAAAGAAAAACCATAAGTTCCCAATATCTTGGGTTTTCTTTCTTTGTCCTCATTCAAATTCATATGAAACTATTAAAGAATATATTTAGAATTATTGCATCTATGGATATATTTCTTAGAATAGCTTTTAAAATCTTCTCGTTACTTCATCATTGTATTGGCCTCCATTCAATACAATCATAGTAATGAAATGATATCTCCATATTTGACCCAAATTTAAACTTAGAATCCATGTTTCTTTTCGCAATGTCATATCTATCATATTATACATGCTAAACCTAATTTTGCCAAGTGTCCATGTTCTTTTTGCAAATCAAATGCTAATTCGAAGGCCAGGTAGGACAGTTCCAATAAATCGACATCATGCCGATTAGTCGCGAAGCGGCAATCTTTGTGCAACGAAAATTATACCGATTACTGTAATGATATTTCGTAACTTTATCAACGGCCCCAATATACCCCTGAAACGAGTTTCAAACCATATCATATTGATAGATTAAAATGCAATCCAAAGGATCTTACACATGGTTCTTCAATCTTTTCAACATCGTTCGGAATGAGCGAGTCACCAAGTACTATGTGAACTTGTCTGTTAGCCCCTATTAATACACACGGAAAAAATATTGTAGTGGAGTTATAGAGATTATCCAAGCACAGAAAAAAAAGATTTTTTTTGTTTTCAATCACGAAATTAATTTGATGCCAATTATTTTTAATTGAAATTTCCTTT
>PGFW01066518.1:0-12083 GCA_003123925.1 Haematobia irritans | reverse complement strand
ATGGAACAAAGTATATACGGCCGTAAGTTCGGCCAGGCCGAAGCTTATGTACCCTCCACCATGGATTGCGTAGAAACTTCTACTGAAGACTGTGATCCACAATCGAATTACTTGGGTTGCGGTAACACTTGCCGATGGCAAGGTATCTTAAAACTGCCTAACAAATAAAATTTTGAGAAAAGTTCCTATAGAAATAAAATGTTGATCAAAATAAAATTTTAACAACATTTTCTATAGAAGTAAAATTTGGACAACATTTTCTATAGAAATAAAATTTTGACAAAATTTTCTATAGAAATAAAATGTTAACCAAATTTTCTATAGAAATAAAATTTCGACAATATTTTCTATAGAAGTAAAATTTTGACAATATTTTCTATAGAAGTAAAATTTGGACAAAATTTTCTATAGAAATAAAATTTTAACAAAATTTTCTATAGAAATAAAATTTTAACAAAATTTTCTATAGAAATAAAATTTTGTCAAAATTTTCTACAGAAATAAAATTTTGATAAAAATTTCTATAAAAATAAAATTTTGTCAAAATTTTCTATAGAAATATATTTTGACAAAATTTCTATAGAAATAAAATTTTGACAAAATTTTCTATAGAAATAACATTTTGACACAATTTTCTATAGAAATAAAATTTTGCCAAAATTTCCTATAGAAATAAAGTTTGACAAAATTTTCTATAGACATAAAATTTTGGTAGATTATTTTTGGCTTAGAGGGTCCGCAAACCAAATCTGGGGATCGGTTTAAATGGGGGCTATATATAATTATAGACCGATATGGACCAATTTTGGCATGGATGTTAGAGACCATATACTAACACCACGTACCAAATTTCAACCGGATCGGATGAAATTTGCTTCTCTTAGAGGGTCCGCAAACCAAATCTGGGGATCGGTTTAAATGGGGGCTATATATAATTATAGACCGATATGGACCAATTTTGGCATGGATGTTAGAGACCATATACTAACACCACGTACCAAATTTCAACCGGATCGGAATAACATTTTTAAAAATTTTTCTATAGAAATAAAATGATGGTAGATTATTTTTGGCTCGAGTGGCAACCATGATTATGAGACGATATGGACCAATTTTTGTGTGATTGGGGATCGGTTATATATAACTCTAGACCGATATGAACCAAATTTGACATGGTTATTAGCGGCCACATACTAACACCACGTTGCAAATTACAACCGGATCGGATGAATTTTGCTCCTCTAAGAGGCTCCGGAGGTCAAATCTGGGGATCGGTTTATATGGGGGCTAGGTTAGGTTAGTGTTAGGTTATGTGGCAGCCCGATGTATCAGGCTCACTTAGACTATTCAGTCCATAGTGATACCACAGTGGTGAACTTCTCTCTTATCACTGAGTGCTGCCCGATTCCATGTTAAGCTCAATGACAAGGGACCTCCTTTTTATAGCCGAGTCCGAACGGCGTTCCACATTCCAGTGAAACCACTTAGAGAAGCTTTGAAACCCTCAGAAATGTCACCAGCATTACTGAGGTGGGATAATCCACCGCTGAAAAACTTCTTGGTGTTCGGTCGTAGCAGGAATCGAACCCACGACCTTCTGTATGCAAGGCGGGCATGCTAACCATTGCACCACGGTGACATGGGGGCTATATATAATTATGGACCGATATGGACCACTTTTGGCATGGATGTTAGAGACCATATACTAACACCACGTACCAAATTTCAATCGGATCGGATGAATTTTGCTCCTCTAAGAGGCTCCGGAGGTCAAATCTGGGGATCGGTTTATATGGGGGCTATATATAATTATGGACCAATATGGACCAATTTTTGCATGGTTGGTAGAGACCATATACTAACACCACGTACCAAATTTCAACCGGATCGGATGAATTTTGCTCCTCTAAGAGGCTCCGGATGTCAAATCTGGGGATCAGTTTATATGGGACCGATATGGACCAATTTTTTCATGGTTGTTAGAGACCATATACCAACACCATGTACCAAATTTCAGTAATATGCTACTCTTATAGGCTCCGCAAGCCAAATCTGGGCGTCCGTTTATATGGGGGCTATACGTAAAAGTGGACCGATATGGCCCATTTCCAATACCATCCGACCTACATCAATAACAACTACTTGTACCAAGTTTGAAGTCGATAGCTTGTTTCGTTCGGAAGTTAGCGTGATTTCAACAGACGGATGGACGGACATGCTTAGATCGACTCAGAATTTCACCACGACCCAGAATATATATATCTTTATGGGGTCTTAGAGCACTATTTCGATGTGTTACAAACGCAATGACAAAGTTAATATACCCCCCATCCTACACGGATGAAAAAGACTGTTTTTCATATGTTTGGCTATAGACATTATATGTTTGGAACACAAATTTTTAAACACAATATTTTTGAGTGCAAGCATATAATGTTCATAAACTAGCATAACATGTTTGGGACATATATGTTAATATGTTAGAACATATTATGTTTGGGACATATAATGTTTGTAAATATAATATGCTTGGATGCAAACATATATTAATTTAGAAATACCCTATAAACATATATGTGTTTAGTAGCTTGGAGCGCTATTTAACAGGGAGCGATATTGAATTAAGTTGGTGGTTTTTGCTTGTTATTACAAAATTTTATTTTTCCTTGGGCAATTGATCAGCTACTTCTTTGATCCTTACAAACTGTGTGGTCCGCTGTTCGAATCCCCGTCCGGCAAAAGGTAAAATTAAAATAAAAAAAAATCATACAATTGAATAATTTCTTCTACAATGTTTGTATTACAGAAAAAGGTGCTAAGAACTAAAAAATCTCGTGGAAGTGAGAAGGTTAGGTTAGGTTAGGTTAAAGTGGCAGCCCGATTAAGATTCAGGCTCACTTAGACTGTGTATAAGAGACAGATTCAGTCCATTGTGATACCACATTAACTAAAAGTACCTATTACATATGGGCACTTCTAGTTTTAACCGCTGAACCTTCTTGATTATTTTTCTTTGTTGAACCAACCAGATTGTTCCAAAAACATTAGCAGACTGCTTAAGTTAACGTTTTCCAGATCCGCCAGTAATCTGAAGCTATATGCTCCTAAAAGTTGCTTGCGCTTTACACAAAATGCAGGACACTCACACAAGAGGTGTTTAATTGATTCTTTTTCCTCCGCATCATGACAGCTCAGATGTGGGGGAATATACAATTGGGCAGATGTGGGGGAATATACAATTGGGCAGAAACAAAATTTTGAGCATTCAGGTCGAAAACCTATGTTGTTAGCACCTATATTACCTGTTTATTTTCATAATTCATTATGATTGTAAATATATAAATAAATAAATAAAATTTTGAGCACAATATTGTTTGGGAGAATTTTTTTTAAACATATAATATTTTTGGGTGCAAAATGCTTCCAAAGATATTATATGTTCACATAATAACATATTGTTTTTTGGAAGACAACATTATTGAATTTGATGCAAAATACAAAATGTTTGGAACTTAGACTACCCAAACATATATTGTTTAGACCAATATGCTTTCAAACATATTATATATTCGAAGAGATCAAACATATAAATGTTTGGGCAATACACAAAAATGTATATGCTTGAAGCAAAATATGTTTAGGAGTATATGTTACAGAAGCGATTTTTTGTGAGCGTGTATGGTGGAAGGTATAAAAATATAGTAAAAACTAGAAGGAATACATATGCTTCGGATTCGGAGATTTTCATCAGCTCCCTTTATTGGACATACGATCAATTCCAATTATTAGAAAATGTTGGCAAGTCGACCTTCGTCTATTGAGATCAATTAAATTCAAATAAAAGTTGAAATATAAATTAAATAAATTTGTTTAATAAAATCTAAGGGCGTTTTCGTTTCGTGAAAAATATGTTGCCTTGGTGTTACACTACTTTTTCCCTCATTGTTTTTTCGCCCAAATGATATTGTCATTCCAAAGTTATTGTTAATTCATAATATTGTGAGGGATACCGGATCCAAAATCTAAGATAGTGTCCTTGATATTTTGCAATCAATTTCGAGAATGTTGCACCTTTTTTCCCAATCGAAATCGCCATAAAGTTAAAGTTACATGAATCTATATTACATTAAAATAATATAGAATTGAAATAAAAATAAAAACTAAAACTAAAATTTTAATTATAATTATAATTATAATTAAAATTAATTGAAATAAAATTGAAATTTAAAATTGAAAATTAAAAAAAAAAAATTAAACTAAAATTAAATTAAAATTAAAACTAAAACTAAAATTAAATTTAAATTACAATTAAGATTAAAAATAATACTAAAATAAAGTTAAAATTAAAATAAAAAGTAAATTAATTAAAATTAATATAATTAATTAATTTATTTAATATTAACTTAGGGCGATCATTTTTGTGAATAGAAGTTGATCTAGTTTACACTAGAGGTCTGCATCGAATAACTTTTCACTACATGTATGCAATTCGCTGTCGAATATAGTACATACACTGTCTTTCTCTCAGAGCGCAAGTAGTGAAGTGAAGAGAACACTTGCTTGTCAAATACCAACAAGTACTTATCCGAAACAATATGTGTTCCGAAAAAACAGGAAACAAATAAAAATGTAAGTACTTGAGAAAAAGTACAGCATGGATTCTCTTCACTTCACGTGTACCACAAAGTATTTCTCAAGTTATGTGCGAAGCAAAACTTTCCATTTTTATTAATCATAGATATGTATGTATGTCACATATTTCATATATTTATGTATGTCACACACTTACCTTAACGTTTGCCGTTCTTTATATCAATCCGAAAACATATATTATGGAGAGTAAATGTTTTCTTGTATTTCTGAAACTGCACCTGTACATGGTAACTCTATGAAGTTTGTTTCTCGCAACATACTCGACGTGATCACTCTGAGTACACTTCAATAAGATAGAAAGAGGAATATGTGTTTGTTGGTAAGTGAAGACATCAGAGTAGCAACAAGAAGTTACTCGTGGCTTTTGGTGTTCATTAAAAATTGTGTACCAATTGTTTTGCGACTCTCTCAAATAGATGTACTCCTTTAGCAAGTACACGTGTACTCTGCATTTACAAATGAAATTGTGCAGACCTCTAGTTTACACAACATTTTCCCTCACTGTCCTTCCGCCCCAATAATAGTGTCATGCCAATGTTATTAATACTTCACACAAAAAAATCTGATTCATTCACGAAATTAATTGATGCAATTAATTTTTTAATTGAAATATCTTCGATCACAAAAATGATGGTATCAATTAAAAAAAAGTCAATTAACAAATTAATTAATTAATTAATTTTTGTAATTGATTTTTGCATCAATTAAAAAATTTGTTGAATCAATTAAATTTTTAATTGAACATGTTTTAAAACTCAATTAAGACCTTATTTGGACAAAAAAATTCTGCATTCATAAATTGTGAGGGATCCTACATCTTAAAGTTTTGACAAAATTTTTTATTTTTTGTATGGTTAAATTTACTGTGACGGCTAATTAACTCATATGTGGTTGCTTGTTTTCCCTTTTCCTTTCAGTTTATGAATCCCAAGGTCATGTTGCAGTGGGCTCAACAAACCTTTATTTCCATGTATTAACTGGTGGCAATCAAAAGTCCTCATCATGTAATTGCCCACCTAAACCATGCCAGTGCACAGAGAATGGTGGTACTTGTACTTGCAATCGTTCCCGTGCTGGTGCCGATAAACCACCGCAAACGGTAACCTATGATCCTGCCGATGAAAAACCCATTTGTGGATATCTTATGAATGAATTAAATCTTACACCTGGAAATTCCTAATGAAATTTGATGACACTCTTACGTCATTTATAGACTTCTGTAAGATTAGTACCTCGCAAAAAATTAAAAAAGATGCAACCAAAACAAATGGTCGGAAAAAATTTGTTCCTTCAACAACTCGACTTAATACACAAGAGAATTTATCAAAATCCACATCATTGAGACAATTCGAATTGGCTGAGGATATTTGTGAACTTTTGGAAGCCATATCAGCAGAACTAAGAGGAGCCACAGACCGGTGCCAGCGATTACTTGGAACGGGAATTGATTCGTTATAATAATTTCCTTATGTCAAATTCTAATATGGCAGAACATTTGACAACTTCTTCAACATCTCAAGTTAGTTGGCGTTCAACAAGACTCTTGGGTTTACAAAATGATCTGGTGAAACTGTTGTGTGACTTAATGCCCGGTATTAAAAGTAGCACTTTGCAGTAAAAAAAAACGCGTAACTTTCCCCTTACTAGGGCAGATTATTCCTTGTTTTTAAAATTGAAAAAAATATATAAAATTTATATTCATGAAAATAAAGCGAAATAGATGTATATCGACTTGGAGCAATACAAGTACCCGAGTAAAAATTGAGAGATCTAATTTGATACAATTAGATATGAGTATATTCGAAAAATGGTAAGATCCCAGCAAAAAATACTTCAGCAGTAAGAGTTTAGTTGCGCATTTTGGTAAACAATCAGTAGGCAGTGCATCCACACTGTATGAATCGGTGGCAATAACGTAAACCAGTAATCAAACTAGTTTATGATCATCCGTTTACGTTATTGCAACCAATTCATGCAGTATAGATGTGCTGTTTTCCTTCACGCCAACAATGCTATACTCAAGATTATATATCACTTCTGAGCAACATTTCTATTAAAATGAGCAATTATATCAGCGCTATGTAGAAGCTGCTCCAAATCGGGACATCGCCCACAGAAATCACCGCTGATTTGGTTATTTTGTAAGCAGTTCATACTGCCTCTCTCCCTTACAATCCTGCTGAAATAGTGCACCATTTTTTGCTGGGATCTAATCATATCTAATTACTATGGAATTAGATCTAATCAGATCTCAATATTGGCCTAGATCTAATGCCTTAGATGTAGTTATATCTATCCCTATATATAGTTGGATCTGATTTTAGATTTCGTCATACGTGGAATTATATATAATTATATCTAATTCTGTCTCATTATATCTGGGTAAATCTGCTTAGATCTAAAGGGGCCAATTTTGAGATCTAATCATATCTACTTAGAGTCTCCAATTTTTACACGCACTGAACAAAATATTGGGTGAGGTCAAATTTCATATCTTTAAAATACGAAAGTGCAAATATTGCTTAGCATAGATGACACATTTCTCTAATATAAAGTTTTGTTTCCTTGTCCAAAAGTCCATAAATTTTTCAATGAAGTCCTGTTGTCCTTATATTTAAGTGATTTGACTTAAAAATGGGTATCATAACATGTAAGAAAATTTTTTTGGGCTAAGGTCAACTTGAATTTAATAATTCAGAAAAATTCTTTAAATTTAATGAAATTCTCTTTAAATTTGTTGTCTTTTTGCATCTTGAATACAAAGCAAAAAATCGTTCAAATATAGAACATATTTGTTAAAATTTATTTTAAAGACGTTTTTACTTGAAACATAAATTATCCTTTTGAGGTCTGAGAACAAGAAAAAGTCGCTGGGGGGCCAGATCTGGAGAATACGGTTGGTGGGGAAGCAATTCGAAGCCCAATTCATGAATTTTTGCCATCGTTCTCAATGACATCTATGTGTCAGACCGGGGACTTATCAGCCAACCTGTTACTGTTTTCTGAAGGGAAAAAATACGGTGGAAGCAAAACTTGGCTTGATAATGAGTTTCCGCACTCTGCCTCGCAGGGAAAAAATTTGGCTGCAATGAAAAGGTGATCGCCGAAACTGAGGCCTATTTTGAGGCAAAACAAAGGAGTACTACCAAAATGGTATCAAAAAATTGGAAGGTCGTTATAATCGTTGTATCGCTCTTGAAGGGAACTATGTTGAATAATAAAAACTAATTTTGAACAAAAAATGTGTTTTTCTTTGTTAGACCGGGGACTTATCAGCCAACCTGTTGAGAATGCTTAAATTCCCAGACATGCCGAAAAATATAACGCATCTATCTAGTGTTACATGCGTGCCTTATTTAGTTATCATCCTTCTGATGACTCTTTACTGCCTTGTAAGGATATTGGATTGGCTTTCAAATCAGGAGATATTTTACAGGTAATGTTAAACAAATTAAATAGAAGTCATTAAAGCTGTTTTATTATTAATATATGTTGTTTTGTTTAAATATTTCTAGATTATTAATGTCAAAGACCCCAATTGGTGGCAAGCTAAAAACATTACTGCTCAAAGTGATCAAATCGGTTTGATACCCTCTCAGGAATTGGAAGAAAGGCGTAAGGCTTTCGTAGCACCTGAAGCTGATTATGTACACAAAATTGGTATTTGCGGCACCAGGGTAAGTACAGAAATAGATTATTTGTGTTTTATTTTCCTGATTATACTTTTAACATGGTTATTAAGTTCGTGCTATCACTTTGAATCTTCATGTTTTCATGGTGACTTTTGTTTAAAAACAAATAAACCTGTTTGAATAGATTACATAGAAGCAATAGGGTGTTGGTTAGCACTAGCCCAAAGAATTGAGTGTACATTTTTTTTTCCTGGAGCACTTTCGGATAGTCTATTTGAGATACCCGTTTTGTGGGAACATATTCCTATTGTGATGTAGAAGTATCCAATTATGGAAGCCTAATATGTTTTTGCTGGGTTTTGACACTATGTGGCGACAAAAATTTTTTCTTTTTTTTTATTCTTTGTCCAAATATTTGTCAGTGTGACCAACACCGTAAGTAAACTATTTATGGGAAAAATAAACTACCGTCGTGTTAAAAAATTTACTAATTTGTATTGCAATATGTGAGATTTTTCGTCGATAATACAGTCAACTCTTTATACACGGGTTAAAAAATAATAATATAATAAATGATTTTTTGTAGAATTAAAAATAAATCACTGTACTCAAACGGGCGCTCAAGTAAAGTGCGAAAGACATTCTACGCATTACAGTGTTAGTTAAATATCTTTTCGTTTAGTCGAACCAAACGCGTAATACGAAAGTTGTTGACATAGCTTAAAATGCAATAAAAAGAATTAAGTGCAGGATAATAAATTTCCATAAAGGGGAAAATGTATTTTTTTTTTGCCTAAAAATTTAACCATCAGACCAAGGAAGGTATAGACACGAAAGTGAATGTTCACAGCGCGGCTGTAGTTTGTCTGCAACACGTAGATGGGCTCTTTTGTCGTCTGCAATTGAGTGATTTTTTAAATTCAGCTTTAAATTTGTTTTCGTTCGCGCTTGTTTTCTTGATGAAACACCAAAATATTGTAAAAAGCATATAAAATTCTATACATCCACGACTTTTTTGTAATCAAATTGAGCTGATTTGTACGGTAATTCTTCGTTTTCTCAAAAATAAATTGAGTCACGTTTGACTGCGCAATTGAGTGGGAATGAATTGATTAAGGTATGATCTCTGTTTTTAATTGGTCTATGATTTAACATTGTTTCAATTAAGAAAAATTAAGTTTTCATTTAAAAATAAAAACGAAAACAAATAAAAAAAATTAACAAAAATGTATGAAACTGACATGGTATAAATGCAACATAAGGTATGGACGGCAAGGCCAATTTGCCTATATTCCTAAAGTTTATTGTCTTTTGCTTTAAAAAACTACATAAAAGGGTGCTTTAATTGAATTGTTTGTCCCTAAGACACACGAAGGTTCCAGGTTGTGGCACCTCTATCCGAAAAATATTTTGCCAACATTTTCTAATAGAAAATAAAAATTATTGCCAACCATTTTCTTATAGAAAATAAAAATTTTTGCCAACATTTCTATAGAAAAAAATTTTGAGCAAATATTTCTATAAAAATAAAATTTTTGACATAAATTTTCTATAGAAAAAAAATTTGACAAAATATTCTATAGAAAGTAAAATTTTGACAAAAATTTCTATAGAAATAACATTTTGACAACAATTTCTATAGAAATAAAATTTTGACAATTTTCTAATGGAAATAATTATTTTGACAAAATTTCCTAATGAAATTAAAAATTTTGACAAAAATTTCTTATGAAATCAATTATTGAGAACTAGAATTTTCTATAGAAATAAAATTTTGACTACATTTTCTATAGAAATTAAAATTTTCAACATTTTATATAGAAAAAAAAATTTAAGAAAATTTTTCTATAGAAGATAAAATTTTGACAATAATTCCTCTAATAAATAAACTTTTAGCAAATTTTCTAGAATAGAAATAAAATTTTTACAAAATGTTTTCTATAGAAAGTAAAATAAAAAAAATGTAGCAAATTTATTCTATTAGAAATATAAATTTTGACATAATTCTCTATAAGAAATAACTTTTGGCAAAAATTGTTTCTATAGAAATAATTTTTACGAAAAATTTTTCTATGGAAGTAAAATAAAAAAAAATGTACAAAATTTTCTGTAGAAATAAACTTTGACAAAATTTTCTATAGAAATAAAATGTAAACAAAATTTCCTATAGAAATAAAATTTTGACATAATTTGCGATAGAAATAAAATATTCACAAAATTTCCTATCGAAATAAAATGTTAACCAAATTTTCTATAGAAATAAAATTTTGACAAAATTTTCTATAGAAATAATAATTTTTAACAAAATTTTCTACAAAATAAATTTTGAAAAATTTCTTTAAAAATAAAATTTTAACAAAAATTTTCTATAAAAATAAAATTTTGACATTAATTCTCTAATAGAAATAACTTTGGCAAAATTTTCTATAGAAATAAAATTTTTACAAAAATTTTCTATAGAAAGTAAAATAAAAAAAATGTTCAAAATTTTTCTAATAGAAATAAATTTTGACAAAATTATTCTATAGAAAATAAAAAATGGATGTAAAATTTTGGACAAAAATTTTTATAGAAATACAATTTTTGAAAAACTTTCTATTAAGCATTTTTGACAAACGTTTTCTAATAAAAATAAAATGTTGACAGAAATGTTTCGATAGAAATAAAATTTTGACAAATTTTTGCTATAGAAATAAAAATTTGACATTTCCTATCATAAATAAAATTTTGACAAAATTTCGTATAGAAATAAAAATTTTGACAAAATTTTCCTATAGAAAATCAAAATTTTGACAAAATTTCCTATAGAAATTAAATTTTGACAAAAATTTTCTATAGAAATAACATTTTGACAAAAAATTTTCCTATGGAAATAGAAATTTTGACAAAAGTTTGCTATGGAAATAAAATTTTTGACAAGAATTTTCTTATAGAAAATAAAAAATTTTGAAAAACTTTTCTATAGAAATAAAATAATTTGACATAAATTTTCTATAGAAATAAAATTTTGACAAAAATTTCTATAGAAATAACAGTTTTGACAGAAATTTTCTATAGAAAATAAATTGTTTGACAAATTGTCTATGGAAAGTAAAAATAAAAAAAGTGTACAAAATTTTTCATATAGAGACAAAAAGATGACAAAATTTTTCATATAGAAATAAAATTTTTGACAAAATTTTTCTAGTAAGAAATAAAATGTTGACAAAATTATTCTAATAGAAATAAATTTTGAGCAAATTTTACCCCCCCCCTCTAAATAGAAATAAAAATTTTACAAAAATTTTTCTATAAGAAATAAAAATATTTAAAAATTTTTGTGCAGAATAAATTTTGACGAAAATTTCAAATGGATAATAAAATTTTTATAACAAAATTTTCTATAGAAATAAAATTTTGACAAAATTTTCTTATAAAATAAAATTTTGAAAACATTTTCTATAGAGATATAAAAATCTTTGAAAATTTTCTATAGAATAAAAATTGTTGAGCAAAATTTTCTATAGAAAAATTTTGACAAAATGTTGTATAAACATTTTGCAAATCTTTTTCTATAAATAAAATGTTGACGAATTTTCGATAGAAATAAATAATTTGAAACAAAATTTTCTATAGAAATAAAAATTTTGAACAGAAAATTTGCCTATAGAAATAAAATTTTTTGACAAATTTTCTATAGAAATAAAATTTGACATAATATTTAAAACTTTTTTTTGTATGGGTAGTTTGTTGGGTAAAATGTTCTCCATTATTATATTATTCTTTATGTATTTTATTATTAACGGATATTCCTATATA
>PGFW01066471.1:5092-15226 GCA_003123925.1 Haematobia irritans | reverse complement strand
CATGCTAACCATTGCACCACGGTGGCTCCCTCCTCCTAAAATTTGTACATTTTACTAAAAATTCGTCCATCATGAACTTCATAAGGGAGCTAAAGACATTTTTGCACGATAACCAGAGAGCCAAATTTTAATCGAATGGGATGGAATTGATGGCTTAATGAGCCTGCAGACAGCGTTGCCAGTACTTTTCTGGCTCTTGTCTCTAAAGTGGGACGATTTTGTCCCACTTTGAAGGGGAACCATCTACATCGCATGTTCTATATTTATGGGAATAAAACAGTATTGCTATAATAGTGATAAAACACTGATGAGAGGGCAATATTTAGGTCAAAGTCCTTATGAAATGATTTTATTATTGTATAAAACTGCCTTTGCAAAGCTTTATAAAATTATAAATAAGAACTTATGTCCGTTTCTAGTCCAACTGCTTCATTTTCACGCCTTTGTAAATCTGATTTATTATACTGAAGGGATTTCCGAAAAAAATACCTAAATTTCATTTATTTATTTACTTTCATAATCTATAAGCCTCATTCGGCCATATCGATTAACAGGTTGGCTGATAAGTCCCCGGTCTCCCCGTCTGAACACATAGATGGCGTCGCTTAGTATTAAATGCGAATATTATTTGTTATATAGTAATCAACCTTCAAATCTTCATGTCAAATAATAATTACGTCTGTAAAGTCAATTAGTTTGTGAGATTAGAGCGTCTTTTGTGAAGCAGATTTTTGTTATTGTGAAAAAAAATGGAAAGTAAAGGAATATTCCTGTTTTGATAAAATACTGTTTTTCTGAGGGAAAAATACGGTGGAAGAAAAAACTTGGCTTGATAATGAGTTTCCGGACTCTGCGCCCAGGGAAATCAAACAATTAATTGATTGTTGGCAAAATTTCAAGCATGGTGAAATGAAGCACGGAGGAACGGTGAACGCAACTGTGACGCTCCGAAAGAAGTGGTTACCGACGAAAAATCATCAGAAAAAATTAACAAAATATGATTTTGAAATGACCTGTAGAAATGAATGTTTGATTTCGAGATAGCAGAGGCTTTTTAAAAGAAATCAAAGGAACGTGTTGGGTCACATCATTCAATTCAATATTTGGATATGCGGAAGCTCTGTGCAAAATGGGTGCCGTGCCATTTGACGCAAAAACAACAAATGTGTTGATGATTTCTGAGCGGTGTTTTGCAGCTGTTAACTCGTAATATAAGGTGATACGGCAAAATTTGGTCAATATATAACTTGACTGTATTTCATTTTGAAGGTGTGTGGTGTGTAGTAATGTTTGCTTCCTATTTAAGATTTTTGGAATTTGCACTCTTCAGTTGTCTATAAATGCCGTCCAAGCAAGAAGAGCATGAGTATCAAAATTTTTGCTCGCGCTATTCGCGAAAAATCCGAGTCTACTCACACGGGAAAGCTGGCCAAAATCGCTAAAAGTTGGCCAAATCAACCGTTCAAGATGTAATTAAAGTGTATTGGGGAATCGTTTGTCGAAAGTCAGAAGTCTGGAATCGGGGGGAAATTCGAAAACGCGGGAAGCCGTTGGAGACGACAAAGAGAGTTGCCCGGTAAGTGTCAAGCGAAACCCTAGACCTTCTCTCTCCGAAGATGCCGCAAAATAAGCCTGGGTGTATGCGTTCTACATAACGTGCATGCGAGGCCCAAAAATAAACGAGCCGGACTATCGACTTACAAGAAGGTAGTGACTGCCAAGTCGCGATGATAAACAAAATACGACGCCAAAGCGGCGATCCCGAGTAGGTTGTACACGACGATGCTGTGACGAAGTTGACTGCGTGTAATGGGAGGCTGACGAAACGCTACGTCAAAGCCGACTACAAGCAGCTTCCGGGATAGGAAGTTTTATACGGCAGAAGGAAGCGGGAAAAGCATAGCAGATATTTTCCCAAGCACAATAAAACTGGTCAATAGTTTCTGCAAAGAAAATATCTGGTTTTGGCAAGCCATCCTGTATGTGGCTTGAAAATAAGCAGCAATGTTTTCATAAGCTTTCCGGGACTGTCCAACCAAAGAAATTTACGTGAAAGAGTGTTTGAATAAACGTCCTGCTGCGCCTTTCCTGAAGAAAAACACGGTTTGTTGCCGTACTGTTTTGGCCGGATTTGGCATTTTGCCATTACGGTAAAAAGGCCATGGAGTGGTACGCCGCAACAACGTGCAGGTGGTTTCCAGGATGCAAGAAGAACCTCCCAAACACGCCAGAGCTCCGCCGCAATTAGAAAATAAACAGGGCTATTGTCAAGCGGAACGCTAAAGAAGACCAAAAAAACTGCTAAGGATCGAGCAGCAGTTCAAGGCAAACTTGGCTTTCTGGCGGCGAAGAAGGTGGACAAGGTGGCTGTACAAAATTGAGATGCAGGTGTCAAGCGTGAGTGCCCGGCAATTTCGGATTTGGAAAAGCCTAAAAACTGAATATTTTTTGCCTTGAATTTTATAGCTAATTGAAGCTTGAACTAGTATATTAAAGCAGTTAAATTTCGGGCCGGCCGAATTTAAATACCCACCACCATGAATCAAGTATAATAGCTTTTACTATGAAACTCTTCGTCGTTAAGTGGTTACTTGAATAATATATAGATATTGTGAGGCGTTTGATGACAAAAATCTTTCTGCCGAAACGAGCCAGCTCCCAAAAGAATAAACTTTAAAGATTCTAACCTATGAAGACCACAATAAGATTCTGGATTTATTGAAGAACCAATTTTGTTTGAGTTTTTAGGAGAAAATATAATACATATCGTGTATGTGTTGAAATTACGCCTTAATTTAAAAATCTTAAATCCTGTAGATTTTTTCCGCATTTATTTAAATACGGATGAGTAAAATCTTGAACTTTTACTTTCACAGTTTGAAGCCATTTTTCAATGAATCAGTTGCGTGTCTATACCCTGAAAGTAAGTGTTTTCTTTTTTTGAAAAACGTAAATTTTAGACAAGCAACGTTTTTTTTTTCACAGAGTAGAAGCCGGAAGGTGCGTTTGAAATAAACAAAAACACTTTATATAGAAAAAGAATTTCGTTTGTCTAATAATTTTATTATATGATTACAAATTTCCAGCAAATCGGATAAAACACCTACGGGATTCTAGAAGCCAAGAAATAAAGCCTGGGAAATCGGTGTATATGGGGCGCTAATACGCAAAACATTGGACGCGATAGGCACTATTATGCTACTCACATATTTGTGATCTTAAAAATACTCCAGATTTTCAATTTCAAACAAATCGTGTCCCAGAAAATATAGTCTCTAGACCCCAGAAGAAAAATCGAGAGATCAGTCTATATGGGGAGGTTATACGAAAGAAAATGCGATAATACTCAATTTCGCACTCATTTGTGGTCTAAAAATACCTCTAGATTTCGAATTTCAGGCAAATCATGTAATAAATACAGTTTAATTGTAGCTCAAGAATTTCAGCAAATCGGATTGGTAAATATAAGTTTCTAGAAAGCCCCTTAAAAGCAAAGATCTGGATATTCGGTCTATCATGGGGCTATACCAAAACAGTGGACGCGATGAGCACCATTTTCCTGGCACACTATATACCTTTATATAGTCGGAAATCGATATTTCGATGTGTTACATCTGGGAATGACAAACTTATTATACCCCCGTCACCAATTTTATGGTGTGGGTATAAAAAGAAGAGAACCCCTCAAATGGGTCATTGATGCTAGTCTGGTAAAAGAATGGTGGTATTGATTAGTCCGGCATTAATATGAAGAAAATATTAATAGAGTTAACAATCCACGTCTAATTAACATGCCTATTGTCACCGTAACCCAGCCTTCTAAGTTCTGCCCACATGTCTCTAGGCGATGTCGCGAAAATAAATTATGGAAGTGTCTAATCTTCTCTCTTCTCATGACGCTTTTCAGTCGATTCCTATACTTGCAGAATAGTCTCCAGCTAGTCGAACATTTATTTTCCAAGTAAGACCTATATGCAAGGTCACGTATCTCACGGGCACTTCTAATGCAAAAATTCCCACCAAATCCCATTCACGAAAAATATCCCAATTTGGGGAAACACTGGCTTCAGAACCGAAATTTAACAATTTTTGCATGATTGTAGAAAGCAAATATGCCATTAGGTAACAAATTTTAATTGGATCGAATGAAATTTGCACCTCCAGGAAACTCTAGAAATCAAATCTGGGATCGGTTTATATGGGAGACTATATAATAATGGACGATATGGACCAATTTTTGCATGGTCCATATCGGAGAATTTGCTCCACCAAGAGGGTCCGCAAGGCAAATTTATGGACGGTTTATATGGGGACTGAAAGGGGCCGATATGCCCATTTGCAATACCATTCGACGAACATCAATGAAAACTACTTTGGCCAACTTTTAATTGTGATTTCAATGGACAGACAAACGGACATCGCTAGATTGACTCAGATTTCCCAAGACCCAATATATTGTCTATACTTTATGGGGTCTGAAACCAATATTTCGATGTGTTACAAACGGTATGACAAATATACCTCTAAGCGAATGCAACACTTATTGATAAAGTACTTGGACTAAAGCCATAGAAGTTCAAAAAAGTTCCAGAGCTCACTGATGCACAGAAGATGTGAGACTGAAAAGAGACAAGGACACACACAATAATTTTTCCAATTAAAGTCTTAATTGAATTTTAAAAATATTCAAAAATTTAGATCAAATTTGTAAATGAAACAAAAATCAATCACAAAATTAATATAATAATTTAATTTTAATTAATTTTTTAATTGATACTATCATTTCTGTGATTGAAAACTTGTATTTCGTGATTGAATAAGAAAAAAATTGTATGTTACTTGAATTAACGTATTTGTATGGGAGAAAAGCTTTTTCATATTAGATGTCGCTAAGGTGCGGTTGCAATATTGATGTAGTGTGGGAATTGGCTAAATACAAACACTACTCGCCGCTAGAGCGTTACGGTTATGAAAACGATGGCATGGTGTAAATTTGTAGTTCGTAATTTTCTCCCAGTGTTCAGTTTTGTTAACTCTAGTCTGTGCACATGGCTGAATAAGAAGGTTGCAATCACGAAATAACAAAACAACAAATTTCAATATGTTGTTTACAATTTTAAGAAGTCAAAATCAGCCGATAAAAGAATCGTATGGCATTGGTAAAAGTTGGCAATTATTTATTCTCTCAATTGTCCTGAAAAAATAATTCAAATCCAGCAGAAAAATAAAAGGTCCAAATTTAAATTGCGTCACTAAGAGTGATTGTGAAATGGATAATTTCATCCGAGGAATACGCCGATAATGAAGACAAATAAGACTATAAAACCCACCAAAGTTAAGAATTGAAGTCAGTCAAATGGATCTTTTGCCATCTATTAACAAAAACAGTTTATGATGCATGTTTAAAAACTGATGTGCGTGTAATTTTTGGGTCTGGAATACTGTTATCAAGATACTCAAGTCATCTTTGAAACAATTCTCCAGCTATGAATGCGCGAGTTTGTTTGAGATGCATTTGCTATGCAAGTGTCATTTGGAGAGCTGCAATCACCATAAACATATGATTTTGACATCTTAAAATTGTCGAAGTAAAAAAATGTGTAATGCAATATGGGCCTAGATTTAACCCTCCTTGTTCAGCCATGGGGGTTTTTTTTTTTTTCCTGTGATATACAAATATAATATTAAGACCCCACCAAACAGTTCAACAGGCATATGACAATAGCTGCTTTTTCTATGGTTAAACAACTACATTTTAAACATCTGTTGACTTAACGTCATTAACCGCAATTACGATCAGCTGTTATAAACCATCATAATTTGAATTTCCTATACATTGGCAACTCTAGTTTCTTAACACGTGCAATTTTTTTTATTTACATTTGATTTTTGATCAACAACTATGGAATTGTTTGCAGTAAATCGGTATTTATAAAATCTTTCAGAAGATAAGCTTTTTAAATACATAGTTTAAAATCCAATCCATACAGGTATGACGAAAACTTGGATAAATCAAAGAGTGATGAAAATGAAATACTTCAAAAATTATTGAAGAAAGTTGAAAAACGTAAAAAGACGACACTACAGAAACCTAAAAAGAAAGAAAAAAAACTTTGTTAGCTCATGATCAAGAAAGGGACACAAACATCCAAAGGATAATAATGTAGAACGCGATAATTGATCTACTTCACGAAAGAAGATGATACTAATTGATGAAGACATTATCATGAAGGTACTACGTGGCGACTGACCAAGTGACAATGAAGAACCCAAACTAACACTTTCCCAAGTATTGGTGAAGATAGTTGATGGCGAAGAAACGCGAAAAGATATATGCGGTTTTACCTTCCATGGCTGCAATCCTAACCATATATCCACAAGTGTAAGGAGCCCAACATCTTGAAAAATTCCGATGATAGTTTTGTCAAGCGATGAAATTTTTGTCACCACAATTCGAGGTGCTCTTAAGAAATGAAGATAACTCGTTTGTTTCCTGTTCATCGAACAGTGATAACCATGGATCTTGAGCTCACAGAAAACGCACCAACCTTTTCATCCCTAGGATGTTTGTTGTTTCGGCTCCCACCGGTAGTGGTAAAACATTAGCTTTCGCCATACCTGTGGTTCAAATACTTTCACCGAGAGTTGTACGTAAAATCCGAGCTTTGGTCATTCTACCAGGTAAGCTGAATTAGCTCTCCAAGTATTTCCGCGTCTTTAAAAAGCTAATGTGACATACTGATCTTAGTGTTATGTTTTGCTTCAAATCTAACACCCCTCGCAATGGAAAAAGGAAAAACTGGTAGAAATGTATAAAGGAAATTGGTACTCCAAAGTGGACATAGTTGTCTCCACACCAGGTCGCCTGGTGGAACATCTGCACAGCACTGATGGTTTTCTGTTTAAAAAAAGCTATAAAATTCTGGTTATTGATGAAGCAGATCGTATTATGGATCGTCTTCCACAATTGGCTTTATGCATTTACATGCCCATGTACGCAATAACATCTGATGTCAGGCTGTTTGTCCTGGTCAATCGGATTCCATTTGTGTTACAACGAATTGGAATTAGGCAATGGGCCAATCAGCCAACCTCATAAGCATTATTTTCGGCTACATTATTCGGCAAGATCGGGAAAAGCTGCAAAATATGCGCCTTTTTTCCAACCAAAAAATTATTTACATGCTGTGGTTTATCCAATTTGAGGAAATGCAACCAAAATTCTGCCGAACATGTAGAAAAAGAAGGCTCTTGAGCAAGAATGGAAGATTTCATATAGGCAAATATAACCACACCAGTGAAATTGACAGAGAAATTCTGTCTAACACCAATCACCGCCTCAAGCCATTGACCTTGTAATGCCCTGATTAAGGAGATAAATGGCAAAAAATTCCCTGTGTTTTACCAACAGTGTGGAGGCTCTGGAAGAGGTAAGTCTGTGAATATATTCCAAAAACGCTGCAATTTATTTGTTTAATGTAATATGTCAATCAATTTCCTTTTTCTCTGTTAAAGACTGGTGGCAATTGTTTTGAAAATCCTTATTTCGCTAAAGACGAAGATGAGTATTCCGCATAGATGAATTTGTCCCAGCGCTAAATGCAAAGGAGGCAAAAAGACGTTTTTGGAGAAATTTAGAAAGGCCAAATCAATGTAAGTAAGGAATTTATTTCATTAAAATTAGGGAAAAATTTTATATCATAAAAATCGTTTAATTTAAAAATGGTTACTGTCTATTCGTGAAAACTAGAATTGACGTAATTTGGTTGCCAAAATGTAGCAACGCATCTTCTGTCATATAACGTTAGCTTTATTCTTCTGCGCAAACGAAATAAGGTACACTGGAAATGAGGTCGTGAGAAGGTGGAGCCACTGTGAACACGTCGTTCGAAAAAAAAATTAAAAAGAAGGTCAGCACAGTTTCTCGATCTGGTCATAAGCTGAAGTACCGAAAGCGTATCCACATAAAATGAAATGAAATCACAATAAAAACTGTTACAACAACAAATGAAGGGTTCCTTGTATTGAGCTTAAACATAACATCGGGCAGTACTCATTGATACGAGAAGATTTATTTAAATAGTCTAATGTTAAGTCCCGAAAATAATAGTCTGCCACTATAGACCCCGAAGTGACATAACCTCCATACCTATTTATACCAAAAGTATAAAAACATTGATTGCCTGAAACATTCATATGGATAAATTTATTGTTCTCTCATTTCATGTACTAGGCTTATATGCTCTGAATGCCTTAAGCCAGAGGTATTGATATTCGGATGTTGATATTGTCATATCCATGATCACCGCCCGTATATTAAGACCTACAATACATCGTATTGAACCGTACGGCAGCGTGCCTGGAAAAATTGGGCACAGCCATAACATTGTTGTCACCTCAAGAACAAGAAAAAATTCCAATGTAAGCATTCATATTGTTTTTTAGTAAAAATCCCATATCATCATTTGGCTTAATTTTTTTAGAAACTTCAGCGATGTTGGCAAGTTTCATAAGTGAGGAACAAACTTCACGACGAAGCCAATAGAAAGAAGACAATGCACGTAAATATCAAGAAGCATTGGAAACAATTACGTGAAAGATTGGCCAGGATAAACGTATTAAGAATATTGGAAATAAATTACGTAACCAGAGAAGCTTCAAGGAATTGACAACTAAAGAACACTTCACCATGTATGACAGTTAATGGAAAATTGCAAATGCAAGCTACTCTAGATATGCACGCCAAAACAGATATACAAAAGAAAGTTTACCTGGTGGGTAAAAGGCAAGTGAACAAGATTGTTTAAAGTTAGCCAAAGAAAGGAGAAGACATCGATCGAGTAATAGTTCCGGCAAGAAATAAGTGTAAAAGCTTAAATTTGAATAAAATAAAAGCCGCGAAAGGTGTAATCGAGCCATCAAAATCCATGAAAAATTTCAACCATAAAGCCAAGAAAAAATTCCTTCAAGGCGAAAAAGCCAAAGGGCAAATCAATCGAGACATATAATAATCAAGTAAATAATATAGAAAATAGTTTCAAAACGACGCATTCTAATTTAATTATGGAAAAAATAATACAATAAAAAAAAACTATCCAAAAATGTTTTTGTTTACCTTGCTGCGTTTAGTTTTATGGGGGCGCTTTTACACTAAAACATGAACCAATTATATGCGCTTTTCAAGTTAAGTTTTTGATTTGTATTCCTAATTGAAACTTTTTGGTCAAAATTTATTTCATAGAAATTTTTTCAAAAATTTTATTCTAAAGAAAATTTTTTCAAATTTTCATTTCTATAGAAAATTATTGTCAAAATTTTAATTTCTATAGAAATATTTTCGTCAAAAATTTTATGTTTATAGAAAAATTTTGTCAAAAATTTTATTTTCTATAGAAAATTTTCGTCAAAATTTTTATTTCTTTAGAAATTTTGTCAAAATTTTATTTCTATAGGAAAATTTTTGTTTTTTCCAAAAAAAAAAAATTTTAATTTCTATAGAGAAATTTTGTCAAAATTTTATTTCTATAGAAAGAATTTTCCGTCAAAAATTTTATTTTCTATAGAAAAATTTTCGTCAACAATTTATTTCTATAGAAATTTTCGTCAAAATTTTATTTCTATAGAATTTTCGTCAAAATATTTTATTTCTATAGAAAAAATTTTCTTCAAAATTTTATTTCTATAGAAAATTTGTCAAAATTTTATTTCTATAGAAAATTTTTGTCAAAATTTATTTCCTATAAAAAATTTTCTGTCAAAAATTTTATTTCTATAGAAAATTTCGTCAAAATTTTATTTCTATAGAAAATTTTGTCAAAATTTTATTTCTGATAGAAAATATTTTTGTCAAATTTTATTTCTAAATAGAAAAATTTGGGCAAATTTATTCTATAGAAATAGTTATTGTCAAAATTTTATTTCTATAGAATTTGTCAAAATCTTATTTCTATAAAAAATTTTGTTAAAATTTTATTTTCGCATAGAAAATTTTTCGTTAAAATTTTATTTCTATAGAAAATTTTTGTCAAAGATTTATTTCTATAGAAAATTTTCCGTTAAGATTTATTTCTATAGAATTTTGTCAAAGAATTTTATTGTATAGAAAATTTTCGTTCAAAATTTTTATTCTATGAG
>PGFW01066470.1:0-11431 GCA_003123925.1 Haematobia irritans | reverse complement strand
AAAAAATCCCAAACACCTTAAAATGGTATGTAAAGATTTAAAACTAAATGTTAACTAAAACGTATATTAATTACCAAAACCAAAAGTATACAATATGTTAAAAGATTTATGGGAAGTCCATTAATAAACGAAAATAAAAAAATTATATCAAAATATTGTCATAAGGAAAAACAAGTTTTATTATTTGAAAATTTTACCAGAAGAGAATAAATATCAAAGGAGATTGTAAGAAATTCAAGATAACTTATAACCGGACAATAGTAATAAGCTGTTTAAAATGTCATATTTCAAATAAACAAGTAAGCCAACAATAACAATATTTGCAAAAAAAAAAAATAAAAGAATAAATAAAAACGGAAACAAGAAACTCCATTTCCCCTTATTACCATTTGAAGTTTGAAAGCTTTAATGTTCCATAAGCTTTTAAAGTTCAGCCAAACAAATCCAGCTTATATACTTAACAAATTTATGTTCATCAATTAATAAAAGCTTAAAAAGCTTCAAGTCCTAGATTCTCCATATATGATCTATCAAAAAAAAAAAGCTTAAGGGTATGGTCACACTAGGCAAATATTTGCCCATTTGCCGAAATATGAGGTGTGCAAACTTGTATAAGAGGGTTGTTGACAAAGTACTCGTATATCCAATAATAGCAATTTGCTGGTTATCTTGTTATCAGATTCTATCAAATACTTTGCCCAGTGATGGCCGTACCGCTGTGAATATCTTTTATTTGTTTACTCTATAGCGATGGAAAAGGACTAGTTTGTTGAGTGATCTTTCGTCCGACTAAAAAGTTCGGCAAATTACTTCAAGTCCATGGTTCGGGTAATACGCCTCCAAAACGTGGGAACCATCGAACCTTCTAAGCTATAGTTTCTTATGTCGTAGTATGAATAGGTCATATGTTCGAGCTATTGATAGTGAATGTGTGTATGCTTATGCTAGTAATCAATACAGGAAGTTAGGTTTGTAACAGCACAAGATACTTAAGTAAACAGGAACTATGAAACATACCGCTCGAGTGAGAAGGTGAGGTAAGAGGGTTAATAAGAATTTATAATGGGCATCGCCTTATGCTAATATGAAGAGAGGTAAGGAATCTGGTTAATAAAGACAGAGGGAGAGAGAAGATCAGATGAGCAGTGAGATATTACAGTAAGCACAAACCGTATTGTTATGAAGAGATACTGGAACGAACATGTAGTAGAGAAGAAATAAGTGTAATAATAAAAATAAATGTAATGTCGAGAAAGAGCAATATACAAATTTCGAGAAGGTTTTCAACATATTAATACCTATAGAGGGGGTAGAATCAGTGATCAGGAGAGGAGGCCGTGCATGAAGTCTTATGGATGGGTTAATATTTAATTAAAGATCTGAGCTGATGAGTAATAAGTAAACGCCCTAAACAGATTATTATGTTGATTCCTCAAACAATATATATAACACAGAAAAAAAATATATATATACATACTTATATGTGTAGTGATTAGACAAGGAAATATTAAGGTTGATAAATAAATTATATTTAATTGAGAGGGACAGGAGAGTATGCGTATCATGATTAATAAGAGAAGAGAGTTAATGAGAGATACATAGTGTGATTTAAGGAGAAGAAGAGCCAAAACACAATGAACTTAAATAAAAAAGAAAGCCATAGAAGAGTATTACAAAAAATCTTTGTTTTTGTGGATTGTAAAAATGTTGTCGAAGGCAGATTTTATTTATCTCATAAGAATACTTGTTACGCGAGAGCAACATGGGATTAACAAACAGAAATTTAATTACTTCCCTCGCTATCTGGGTGTTTAAGTTTTTAATACAAAATTTTTGGCAAAAACTTTATCTTCTAGAGGAAAGATTGATTGTCAAAATATTACTAATTTCTATAGTAGGAAATTTTCGCCTACAAATGTTTTTCTATACCGCCACAATTCTTGGTACAAAGGTTTTGGTTTCCTAACAAAACGTGAGTTGGGTCAAAATGGTATGTAATGTACGCACCGTGAGTATTGTAGAGGAAGGTGTAGAGATAGATTGTGAGCACTAAATAATAGAGTTGTTATGTGTATGTATAAGATGTTGGGCATAAATGTGTATTATGCTGATGAAACGTGTCGGGCGTGTGCAAAAGCAAGCAAATTTGTGAAAATTTATTCTTACTAGCAATGAGAAAGTTGTTAGTCAAAAAACTGTATCTTTTATAGAAAATTTCGTCAGAAATGGTTTATTTCTATATATGAAAAGATCATGTGATGATACCACATAGCATTATATCATTGTCTATAGAAATTTGTGGTTCGCGAAATATCTTTGTTATATCATTGATAGAGGGAAGCAGAAATCGGGTGGTGATCCGTGCATAGAGGAAGGTTGTAATATCAGTTTCGTTTGGGAAAATTGTCGTGTCGAAACTATTTTGAGTTTCATACGGGGAGAGAAGAAGTGTTGTGTCGTGAAACCTGTTGTTGATTTCTGACTATATCAGAAATATTTGTAAGAAATTAATTTCATTTCATGAGGGAGACGATTGATTGTGGGATGTGGTCATAAGTACGGAGGAATGATGTTGTGTTTGCTTAGACTAGAAGGCGATGAAATTCTTTGGTCAACATTATTATTGTCCGATGCGGATGGAAAGAAGAATTTTGTGTGATCCTGTAGTAGGCAGTAAAAATATTTTGAGCTAAAATTTATAAATTTCTTTTGAAAAATCTTGTCAAAATTTTCAATTTCCTATAGCGAAAAATTTTGGTCGATATCTTTGTTCCTAATAGGAAAAGTGGTTTTGCAAACATTGTTATTTTCTTTCAGGACCAAATTTAAGCCAAACTCTTATAGTAGTATTACGGTATAAGTAGTAAAGAGATTTTGTCGAAACACTTCTGGTTGTCTAGATATCGTGCGGAAAGATATGTTGATAGAAAAATTGTTACGATAGATAGCTAAATGGATAAGAGTTTTCTGCTGTGAGAAATTTTGTTCTAATGCAATGGTATTTAGTTGTGTCGACACAATTGTGATTCGGCTCTTATGAAAAAGATTATGTTCGCTGTAACGAAAAATATTGTGCAAAATTTTATTTTCTATTTTAGAAGAATCTTTGTTCGAGGAATTATGCTTCCTGTTAGACGTAGGTATCAAAACGATAGTAGAGGTAGTACGTAGGAAATATTTAAATTTTCTGAAATTAAGAAAAGTTTGGGGGTAGAGAAGATGGCTGTGTGTTGTCTGATGTCGTATAAAATGTTTTGGTCAAGAAGATTCTGCAGATTTCAGTGAAGAAGAATAATGATGCTTTCTGAAATTTGGTGTCCTCATATGGAAATAAACAGATAGTTTGGTGTGTGAGAGAGCATGTGGGAGTAAGTGGATTTTCGTGTCTTGGGAAATAGAATGGTAAGTATGAGGTATTGCTGATGAAGAATATTTATGTGATCACAAATCATATTGCTAAGATTCGAGATGGCGCATAGAAACAACTGTTGTCGAAAAGAGTTTTTATTGCTGATAGAAAACTTTTAAATAAAATGTTATTCGATAGAATTTTGTTTTTCTAAACTTTTATTTCTATAAGAAAATTGTTTTGTCAACATTTTTATTGTCTATAGGAAATTTGTTAGATTGTTTGTGTTTACTTAGAAAATTTTTTCAAAAGTAATACTTGCTAATAGAAAAGTTTTGGATTGTTTAAGCCAAAAGTGTTTGCAAATTTCATTCTTTTGAAAGGTTTTTGTCAAAATATTATTCTATAGAAAATTTTCTCGAAACTTATTCTATAACAATGTTTTTGGCAAAATGTTACTTCTTTTTGGAAAATTTTGTCAAAAATTTTATTTCTCTTTTGAAAAATTTTGTCAAAATTTTTGTTTCTATAGAAAATGTTTGCGTAGAAATTTTAGTTTTCTATAGAAAAATTTTGTGAAGAAAATGTTTGATTTCTAGATAACTATTTTGTCAAAATTTTATTTCTAAGAATAATTTTGTGCGAAATTTTCGTTCCTATAGAGAAGAGTCTTTGCAAAGTTGTTATTTCTTTATTGAAAGATTTTATGTCCTGAGGCTATAGAAGAATTTTCAAAAATTATAGATTTCTATAAGGAGAAATGTCTTATCGAAAATTTTATTGGTCTGATAGAAAGGAATTATAAGGAAGATGGAGTTGATTTCGAATAGAATTTTCTTTCGTAAATTAATTTCTTAGAAATAATTCGTGAGTACGATGCGAACAAGTCTGATTTCTAGTGAGGGGACAGGACATATGAGATAGTTAGAGTCTGAATCGCTATTGGGGATGGGAGACAGCAAGTATGCAGTATGAAAGCTGTACTTGAGACGTCAATTGGTGTTTCCAAAAATAAGTATTGTTCTATAGAAAAGATTTTGTCGAAATTTTGGTTTCCTACAAGAAAGGGTTTGCAGAAATTTTATTGTCTTTGTGAAAATTGTTGTCAAAGATAATTATTGTTCTATAGAAAATCCTTGTTCTCGAAAAACTTTATCCTATAGACAATGGTTTCAAGAATGACGGGTTAAGCTTCTTTTGGAAATTTTGTCAAAATTTTAAGTTTCTTTTTGAAGAAATTTTTGTCAAAATTTTGTTTCTAAGAAGAATTTTGTGAAAGTTTTATTTCTAATAGAAATTTTGTAGAAAATTGTTGTTACTAATAAATTTTATGTCAAAAATTTTATTTCTATAGATAATTTTGTCGAATATGTTTGTTCTGACTAGAAAATCTTTGCAAAATTTTATTCTTTTGAAAAATTTTATTTCTATTGAAAATTTTGCAAAAATTATAATTTCTATAGAAAATTTTGTCGAAATTTTATTGCTATAGAAAATTTTATAAAAATGTTATTCGATAGTATTTTTTTTTTCTAAATTTTATTGTTCTATACGAAAATTTTATCAAACAGTTTTATCTTCTATAGGCAAGATTTTGTTTAATGTTATGTGTTTACTATGAGAAACTTTATTTCAAAAATAATATTCTATTAAGAAATTTTGTCGAAAATTGTTGTTTCTACAAGAAAGTGTTTGCAAATTTTATTTTCTTTTGAAAGTTTTGTGTCAAAATATTATTTCTATCAGAAGAAGGTTTCTCGAAAACTTTATTCGCTATAGACAATGTTTGCAAAATTTTATTGTCTTTGTTCGAAAATTTGTGCTCAATAAGTTTTTTGTTGTCTATAGAAAAATTTTGTAAGAAATTTTATTTCTATTAGAAAATTTTGTAGAAATATTTGTTTCTAATAAAGTTTTTGTCAAAAATTTTAGATTCTAAGTATGATAGATTATGTAAAATTGTATGTCTATCAGATAATTTTGATCGAAATTTTGGTTACTATAGAAAATGTTTTGCAAAATTTATTTTTTTTGTCAACAATTTATTCGTTTTGTTTTTTATTGTTTGTTTCTCTCAAGTCAATTGGTTGTGTTTTGATTTCAGCTTAAAACCATGAATTGACTAAAGCTAGCAAGTGTAGCTTGACCAGACAGAGAAAGAGGTATGCTTGTCATTTAGTTGTGGGCCCAAAACCCTAATAGACTGCAAGAATGGTTGGATATACAGCTGTTTCGGAATTACCACATTCCTCATCAGCATCCTCTACGTGCAACAAAACTATCATATAGAAAACTTTGTCAAACATATAGAAAATGTTTGCAAAATTTTATTTCTTATAAAAATTTTGTCAAAATTTTATTTTTATAGAAAATTTTGTCAAAATTTTTTGTTTCTGAGTAGAAAATTTAGTCAAATTTTTATTTCATAGAAAATTTTGTCAAATTTTATTCTATCGAAATTTGTCAAAAATTTTATTTCTTCTAGAGAAATTTTGTCAATTTTATTTCTCTAATGAAAATTTTGGTCAAAAATTTTATTTCTATAGAAAAAATTTTGGTCTAAATTTTCATTTCTATAGAAAATTTTTGTCAAAAGTTTTTGTTTCTATGATAAATTTATCAACGAGTTTTGTTTCTGATACGCAAATTGTTAAATTGCAACATTTTGTTTCTATAGAAAATTTTTGGTCAAAATTGTTGTTTTCTATAAAGAAATTTTTGTGCAGAATTTTTAAATTCTATAAACAAAAATAATTTGTCAAAAATTCGTTGTTTCTGATAAAAAGATGTTTATCAAAAGATGTTTTGTTTTGCTATAGAGTGAAATTTGTGTCGAAAGTTGTGTTATGGCCATAGAAAATTGGTGTCCAAAATTCTTTGTTTTCTATAGAAAGTTTTGTCCAAATTTTTATAGTTTTCTATAAAATTTTATCAAAGATTTCTGTTCTCTGTAGAAAATTTTGTCAAAATTTATTTCTATAAGAAAAGTGTCTTGTCAAAATTATTATTTTCTTTCGAAAATTTGTCAAAATTGATTATTTCTATACGAAAATTTTGGTCAAAGTTTTTGTTTTCTATAGAAAATTTTTTTAAAAAAATTTTTATTTCCTTTCGAAATTTCATTTCTTATAAAAAATTTTTGTCAATTTTTTGTTTCTATAAAAATTTCGTAAGAAATTTTAGTTTCTATAGGCTAAAAGGTTGGGGGTTCCATAGAAAAATTTTTTGCAAAATTTTTGTTTCTATAGAAAGTTTTGTCAAAATTTTTGCGGTTCTTATAGAAAAAAGATTTGTTAATCAAAATTTTTTTGTTTCTATACGAAAAATTTTTGTCAAAATTTCTAATTCTCTAGAAAAAGTTTTGGGTCAAAAATTATTATTTTCTATAGAAAATCTGGTTGTCTAAAATTTATCAAAGCTTTTTGTTTCTATAGAAAATTTTCCTCAAAAATTTTGTTTGAGAAAAGTCGTCAAATGATTTATTTCTAAGAAGAAAATTTTGTCCAAAATTGTTGTTTTCTATAGAAAAATGTTATCGAAAATTTTTTGTTTCTATAGGAGAAATTTTTGTCAAAATTTTGTTTCATAGAAAATTTTTGGTCAGAAATTTTTGTTTCTATAGGAAAGTTTTATGTCAAAATTTTTTGTTTCTATAGAAATTTTGTCAAAAATTTTATTTCTCTAGAAAATTTTGTCAAAATTGTTGTTGTCTATGTCGCGCGAAAGTTTTGTCGAAACTTTTTTGTTTCTATAGGAAAAGTTTCGTGTCAAAATTTATTGTTTCGTATCGAAAGTTTTGTCAAAAGTTTTTGTTCTATAAGAAATTTTGTCCAGAAAATTTTATTTCTATAGAAAAATTTTTGTCAAAAATTTTATTGTCTCTAGAAGAGATTTTTGTCAAAATTTAATTTCTCTAGAAAAAGTTTTGTGCAAACATTTTGTTTCTAATAGAAAATTTTGTGCAAAATTTTGTTTCTGATAGAAAATGTCAGCAAATTTTTATTTCTATAGAAAATTTTGTGATCATAAAGTTTTTGTTTCTGTAGAAAATTTTGTCGCAAACACTTTTGTTTTCTATAAGAGAAATTTTTATCAAAAAAAAATTTTTGGTTTCTGTAGAAAAATTTTGTCAAAATTTATTTCTTTCGAAAATTTTGCGAGAAATTTTATTTCTAATATTTCTTATGTCAAAATTGTTAATTTCTATAGATAATTTTGGTGGAAATTTTGTTCTATAGAAAAATGTTGCAAAAATTTTGATTTCTTTTGCAAAATTTTATCTTCTATAGAAAATTTTGCAAAAATTCCTAATTATTTTTAGAAAATCTTTGTCGAAATTCTATTGCTAGTAGAAAATTGTTTTGGGGGGCGGGACGAATGTTTATTTTCTTATAGGAATTTTTCAAAAGTTTAGTTTTTAAAAATTTTGTCGGAAACTTTGTTCCTGGATATAGAAAATTTGTGTTAAAATTTTGATTGCTATAGAAATATATTGTGAAAATTTATTATTTATAGAAAAAATTTTCTCCGAAGATTTTATTTCGGTATAGGAATTGTCGAAATTTTATTTCTATATGAAAATTTGTAGAAATTAGTTGTTTCTGATAATTTTTGCTAAGAAATTTTATTTCTAGAGATAATTTTGTCGAAATTTTGTTCCTATGGAGAAATGTTTGCAAAATTTATTTCTGGTTGAAAAATTTTATATTTTTAGAACTATTTGTGAAAATTTATTATTTTAATAGAAAAGTTTTGTCAAATTTTTAATCCTAAAGGATATGATGTGTAGTAGCCGGGTCTTAATGGAGAAATATAAGTTGCAAAAATAGTACAGAAAAAATCAAGAATTCTAGCGCAATCTACCGAACAGTAGAAAATCGTACCGTTTGTCAAATATGCGAGGATTTGTTAATTTTTTGTTGATTTTAATGGAAAAATGATATCCGAAATACAAAATGCAACATGATGTATAGAAGATATAAAATAAATAATTAGTAAAATACTACTTGAGAAGTGGAAAAAAATTGAATGGGAGATGCAGGTAAGTGTTCTTAAAAAGATATGTTTGTGAGAACGAAAATTAAAAAAAATTGGGAAATTAAAAAAAAAAAGAAACTTCTTAATAAATGGACGTTCTCTGGCAGATAGTGGAACAAAAATTTAAAGCGACGCTGTGAGTGCCTACTTCAGAGAGGTATTGAGTTGTATTCATGAAAAACTTTTTGTAATATTGCAGATATCCCGAAAAAGAGTAGTTGTTGAAGCAGTTTAATTAGAAAAGTATTATCAAATGATCAAAATTTGAAAATCCAACTAAACAATAGACAACATATTACATCAGCGATTATAATAAAAAAAACAACACAGAATATGGAGGTCGTTTTCAAGCTGTAATGAGGTGCATAGAAAACCCAAAATAACGCCCGAAGTTCAACAAGCGATATGAAAATTACACAACGACAAAAGAAAAAAACGTTTTCGGAAAGACACGTGTAACGCGAAAAACGTTTTCTCTTTTGTTAAAGATCTTTTGAAATTCATTCGAAATATTTTAAGACTTGTTATCACCAAAAAAAACGTGATAATTTTTTTTTATGTTTTCAGATAAAAAAGTATTTCTTGAAAAGCAACAAATCACCAAGTCTCCATTTCGTTTTATAATGCAAAAGCGACTTGTTCTTGTTCTGAGGACCAGTCATTGGAGGGTCTTTAAATAAAGACACAATTTTACAGTTCAAATTTATATATCTGACAATTGTAAATGTGTGAAAGGCGATATTTTTCGGAGATCTTGTTGAACAGTAATCTGGAATATCGATTTAGAAAAAAAAAAAAACAAAACAAAAAAACTTTGGTCGAAGCGAGAGGGAATCGAACCCACGAACCCCTTTGCATGCCAAGCGTATCGTAGCAACCACTGACTTCCCACGGTGCCAAACTAAAACTGTTTATGTTCTGTTAAATAATCTTTTGTTTATGCGGTTCGTGGCGCCGCAACTAATGCTTATATAAATATAACTTATATGGATAGATTATCTATTGGATGAAACCATAACAGGTACATAGCTCAGTGGTTAGTGTGTTGGCTTACAAAGTGCATGGTCCGCGGTGTCGAATTTCTGCCGTCCAGGCGAAAGTAAAGAAAGAATTAACAAATTTAATAAATCGCTATAATTTTCTGTCTACCATTGTTGGTATGACCAAGGAAAAAAGGGTGTTAAGACTAAAAAAATCCTCGTGGATGTGGAGGAAAGATGTAGGGAAAAATTGCAACGAGCAAGAAACACAATGTTTTTGTTGGGGTGAGTTAGGTCGTTTTCAGTGAGAGGAGTTGTATTGGTAACAGGAAAGAATAAACGTTTTATCACAAAAGTATAGGTACTGTGAGTCTGTCCAGAATACACTTGCCTTAAGCAGCGAAAAGCAAATCAGGAACGAAAACGTTTGTTTGCCTAAGAATTTCGTGTTGGGAGGAAGGAATTTATTTTTTTCGTGTAATTACAGAATGGAGGTATCTTGAGAAGGATGTAGGAAAAGTTTTGTTATAGCGCTCTGCAATCGTAAAGCATTATGTCTAAGCAAGAGCTCAGTCAGCTTATATGTGCGAGAGAGAGTTGGAGACAATATCGAAAAATATTGTTATAAACGACAGATCTATTAATACTCCACTTACAGTGGTTCGCTAGAAAAAACACCACCAAATGGAAGTAAATATTAACACTTTGGAATTTTTGGAAATTAGTTGCGTACATTTAATTTTTTTTATGTTCTCTTCATTGTTTAATGTGCCCATTATTTCTTTTTGCGTGATGTGTGTGTGTGTTAATAGTGTGACCACTGTGATTCAAGCGTGGGGGGGGGGGCCGGGAAAAAAGAAAAAAAACTCTACGCGCGGACACGAAAGGAATATCATATATTTATTCTTTTGGCTTCTGTTGTTTACATGTCATAATTATATTTTTTGCTGGGTTATTGATTGAGACAGAAAAAAAATGGAGGCCCCACGTCGGGCGCCATTTGTGTTTTTTACTGATAATTTCGAAAATTTCAAGAATATATACTTGGGGCACAAGATTCGTTTTGGGAGGAAAGTAAGTTTTGTGCTTTGCATGTGCTAACATGGGTACAATGACTTTTGCTGATGAGTGTATAGTGCATATGGTCTCGCTCGCCAATTATTTTGATTGGAAGAGAGAAACAAAATATTTCTTCTATTGCAGCACCAAAGAATGACATTATTTATAAATGACATTATTTATTTGCCGGGTAATCAGAGAATCCGTGTCCTGTCGAAAGAGCTTGTGCTTGTAAAGATCTAGCTTCGTCAACACACACCACACGTCACCCACCACTCTCGACCGCCTCTTCGAATTCAAATCTCGCACAGAACACAGCGCACGCACCACCCCCACAGTCGCACTCACTACAGAGCGAGTTAATATTTACTTACAATCAAGGGAACTGATATCTTTTGGTGGATTGAAAGTGATGAATTGTTGATATCAATTGTTATGCGCATCGTTTAAAGTTCTAATTACATTTTTTTTTCAATTTTGTTGTTTTTTTAATTTGGGAGAGTAATTTATTTTTTTAATAAGCGAATATCAATTTATGTCCTTATGACAGATTGTTTTACAATAATTGCTTGAAAGTCGCTATCGCACGAATTCGCGATCCGATTATGTCAATAGAGCGATATACGTTTGGGTCAACTAATACCCAATTGACAATGTAATAATGGTGTATTGAATATGGCCAAGGAGATAAAATGACATTGCAGAGTAAAGTGGTTCCTCGGCCAAGGTGATGAAGAAAAATGGTGGTGGCCAAGACATGGATGAATGTGACGTCTTGAATGGTTGCGACAGTGCCTGGTGGCGGGTGGTAATAAGACGGCAAAATATATTTCGACTACTTATGATGTTGGTGTGAAGAAGGAACAATATATATATTTTCCCGATCGATGTCCGAATTGGCAAAGGTATGGCGGAAGTTTTTGTTTACCAGAATTGCATTATCTTGGTATTAGTGTAAGTTATTTGGACTTCCAATTTTTAGTTTTTGAGATAGTTTTTGTGGGGA
>PGFW01066466.1:0-13902 GCA_003123925.1 Haematobia irritans | reverse complement strand
CATGATGTATAAACAAATATTTTTTGGTACCGAAATATTTATGCTGTCAAATAGTTATTTCATACAAAAATGGTTTAAGATTGTATTTCGTATCATTATTTTTCATATTTCGAATTCTGTTTTGGTGACTTTATGGAATAAAATCACATATTATCCTTCAATGATCAAGTTTCAGGTTTACCAATTGATGGAGAACACTTGTGTTCCATCTTCAGGGTAATCAGTGTGCCAATGGCAAACGTCATTTTCTGTGTCAGGTAAGAACATCTTGGGGTAAAGTTAATTCAATTTTGGTTCTGAATTTACGCCCTCAAAAACTAGTATGGTATACAAAATTTCAACACAAAACCTATTGATATGAGAATGGCTTTCTAAACTAACTCGCCAAATCGAAAGTTCTATGGCATTATCGGTAAAGGTAGTCATTTTTGATATAGAAATGGAGCCCAACGTATGGGCCTTTCAGAATATTTTCACCAATGCTATAAATGAAGTTAATTTGTTATGTATTGTGTATGCATCGTCTCAAATTCATCAATTTAGATTTGTTCGAAATTGGCTACCTTTGGGTGAAGCGAATTATGAACCTTCAAACGGCCGAAAAAACCACGGGCGATGTACGCTTTCGGCCATTTTAGCCGCAATCCCTGCTTGAGTGATCGCCCGCCAGTGCAAAGTGTCCTACGGATTGAAATCACGATTGCACTCCAGCCAAATTAAATCGGGCCAAATTTTAAAGAATGTTTACCACAAATTCATACCAAATTAAAAAAACGGTTGAAGTTTTTGATCAAATTTTGATTAGTATGAAAAGGGGTTTCTTGACAGCAGCGAACATGATTTTTGGTATGAAATGAAACACGAGAAATTGAAATGTATAAAAGATATTGCATTTATACAAAATTTATAAAAATTTTATTTCTATAGAAAATTTTGTCAACATTTTATTTTTATAAGAAAATTTTGTGTAAATTTTATTTATAGAAATTTTCGGTAAAATAATTTTTTATTGTCTCTCGATGTTAGCCTGAACTGAAACGTCCAAATGCATGATATCGTTTAATTTTATATTAAGTTACTTTTCGAAGCTTATCGGACAAGTAGTGGACAAGGAATTTGATCAATAGAACCATTGAAAATAAAACACCAGATTACAAATCTACGAGTAACACGCTAAGACTGTACATGTTTCAGGTTCTAGAGAAAATTCCCAATGTTTTCTCCATAAAGAAGTAGCATAAAGGAAAAATTGAGTTATCTCTCCCAAGCCAATCTATACTAAACGGCTGTGAAAAGTTCATTCGCACGAACTGAAACATGTACAGTCTAGGCGTGTATAGAATTTGTATCTGGCGTTTTTCTTTTCAATGGCTTCTATTGTCAATTCCTTGAAATCTATTGTGTCCCCATAAATCTCGAAAAATAATTAATTGTAAAATTAAGAAAATATATTTCTATAGAAAAATTTTCTAAAAAATTTTTAATTGTAATAGAAAATTTTGTAATAAATTGTATTCTAATAGAAAATTTTCTTAAAAGCTTTATTTCAATAGAAAATTTTTTCTAAAAATTTTAATTCTACATAAGAAAAAATTTTAATTCTGTAATAAAATTTTTCCAAAAATCTATCTAATATAAAATTCTGTCAAAAATTATTTCTACAGAAAATTTTGCCAAAATTTATTTCTATAGAGAAATTTTGCCAAAATTTTTATTTCTATAGAAAATTGCCCAGGAAATTTTATTTCTTCGAAAATTTTGTCAAAAATTTTTATTTATAGAAAATTTTGCCAAAATTTTATTTCTGATAGAAAATTTTGTCACAATTGTTTATTTCTAAGAAAATTTTGCCAAAAATTTTATTTCTATAGAAAATTTGCCAAAATATTTATTCTACAGAAAAATTTGTCCAAATTTTATTTCTATATAAAATTCTGTCAAAATTTTTACATCTAATAGAAAATTTTGTCAAAATTTTACAAATCTATAGAAAATTTTGTCAAAATGTTTAATTAAATAGAAAATTTGTCAAAATTTTATTTTTATAAGAAAATTTTGTCATTTTTTTTTATAGAAAATTTTGTCAAAATTTAAATTTCTATAGAAAATTTGTCAAAATTTTATTTCTATATGAAAATTTGTCAAAATTTTATTTTCTATAAAGAAAATTTTGTCAAAAAAATTTAATTTCGGCAAAGCCGCGCTATCATAAACCTTTTTCGGAGGTTCAAATTGTGGTTCAAGTTTGGGTTTAGATAGGTTAGGTAAAGTGGCCAGCCGATTAAATTTCAGGCTACTTAGAACTATTCAGTCGCATTGTGATACCACATTTTAACTAAAAGTACTATTACAATATAGACACTTCTAGTCTTAACCACTGAAACCTTCTCTATCTATTTACTTTTGTGAACAACCAGATTGCTCCAAAACATTAACAAACTGCTTTAAGTTAACGTTTTCCCGGTCCGCCAGTAATCTAAAGCTATAATGCCCTAACTTCGCTTTACGCCTTACACCAATAAGCAGGACACTCACACAAGAGGTGTTTAATTGATCTTCCTTTCTTCACATCAATGGCAGCTTAATACATAGTCATTATACTTCGCACCTATAGTTTTGGCAAATTCGCCTATCACGGCAGGCGACCCGTTATAGCAGATATTAGGAGTGCTATCTGACGCCTTGAGAATTCACTAGCATATCTAGTGGTCGGTTTAAGTTTTAATGGGCGCATATTTGCTTGAGGTCGTGTACAACCCTTGCATTCTCCATCGAATATTGCCATCATAACAAGCCTCTCGACCAGTAAGAGCTTGCAACTTTGGGTTAGTGAACTGCCTGAATTTATTCTGATAATTGGTTAATGTTTATGCTCGCAAGGTAGAGAATGCTGAGAAGGAATGTGGTAATCCAAAACGTGCGTCCATCCAACCATCTTGCAGTCTATAGGGCTTTGCCCCAAATAAATTTGACAAACAATTTTTTCGCTCTGTTGGTTAAGCTACTACTTGTAGTAGTCCAATGTATGTTTTAAGTCATGCAATAAAACAAACAACAAAACTTTTATTTCTATAAAAAATTTTGTTCAAATTCTTTTTTTTCTATAGAAAAATTTGGTCAAATTTGTATATTCTGCCAAACTTTGGCAACCGTGATTCAAATGGCCATATCGACCACTTTTGAAATATAAGACTATAAAGAAAATATAGTTTCTATAGAAAATTTTAAAATTTTATTGTATAAAATTTTGTAAAAAATTTTATTTCTCTGAAAATTTCTCAAAGCTTTATTTCATAAACATTTTCTAAAATTTTAATTCTACAAATAACAAATTTTAATTCTCGTATAAAGTTTTCTCCAAAAAAAATTCTTATTCTATATAAAATCTGTCAAAATTTATTATTATATTTCTATAGAAAATTTTGTCAAATTTTATTTCTAACAGAAGAAAATTTGCCAAAATTTAGTTTCTAATAGAAAATTTTGGGCCAAAATTTATTTCTATAAAAATTATTCGCTCAAAAATTTTATTCTATAAAATTTGTCAAAATTTTATTTTTATAGATAATTTTCTCACATTTCATTTCTATAGAAAATTTTCTCAACATTTCATTTCTATAGAAAATTTTGTCAAAATTTTATTTTTATAGATAATTTTGTCAAAATTTTATTTCATTAGAATTTTCTCAACATTTCATTTCTATAGAAAATTTGTCAAAAAATTATTTCTATAGAAATGTTGAATATTTTATTTTCTATAGAAAGTTTTCGTCAAATATGTATTTCAATAGAAGAATTGTGTTAATAAATTTTATTTCTCTATAGAACATTTTTTTTGCAAAATTTTATTTCTATGGAAAATTTTGTCACAATTTATTTTTATAGAAAGTTTTGTCAACATTTTATTTCTATGAAAAATTTTGTCAAAATTTTATTTCTATAGAAAATTTTGTCAAAATTTTATTTGTATAGAAAATTTTGTCAAAATTTTATTTCTATAGAAAATTTTGTCAAAATTTTATTTCTATAGAAATTTTTGTCACACAATTTTTTCTATAAAAATTTTGTCACAATTTTTTTTCTATAGAAAATTTTGTCACAATTTTTTTTTCTATAGAAAATTTTGTCAAAATTTTATTTCAATAGAAAATTTCGTCATTTTGTCAACATTTTATTTCTATAGAAAATTTTGTTAAAATTGTATTTCTATAGAACATTTGTATAAAATGTTATTTCTAAGAAATTTTTTCAAAATTTTATTTCTAAATATAAAAAAGTTTTTGTCAAAATTTTATTTCTAATAGAAAATTTTGTAAAAATTTTATTTCTGTGGGAAAATTTTGTCAATTTATTTCTATAGAAAATTTTGTCAAATTTTTCTTTGTATAGAAAATTTGTCAAAATTTTATTTCTATAGAAAATTTGTCAAAATTTTATTTCTATAGAAAATTGTCAAATTTTATTTCTATAGAACATTTTGTCAAAATTTTATTTCTATAGAAAATTTTGTCACAATTTGTTTCTATAGAAAATTTTGTCACAATTTTTTTTCTATAGAAAATTTTGTCAAAATTTTATTTTAATAGAAAATTTCGTCATTTGGTCAAAATTTTATTTCTATAGAAAATTTTGTCAAAATTTTATTTCTATAGAAAATTTTGTCAAAATTTTATTTCTTTAGAAAATTTTGTCAAAATTTTATTTCTATAGAAAATTTTGTCAAAATTTTATTTCTATAGAAATTTCTTCAACATTTTATTTCTATAGAAAATTTTGTCAAAATTTTATTTCTATAGAAAGTTTTGTCAAAATTGTATTTATATAGAAAATGTTGTTACATTTATTTTCTATAGAACATTTTTTCAAAATTTTATTTCTATGGAAAATTTTGTCAAAATTTATTTTTATAGAAAGTTTCGTCAAAATTTTATTTCTATGGAAAAATTTGTCAAAATTTTATTTCTATAGAAAATTTTGTCAAAATTTTATTTCTATAGAAAATTTTGTCAAAATTTTATTTCTATAGAAAATTTTGTCAAAATTTTTATTTCTTAGAAATTTTGTAAATTTTATTTCTAGTAGACCATTTTTAAACTTGTAATTATTCTACAGAAAATTTTTTCAAAATTTTTTTTTACAGAAAATTTTGTCAAAATTTTATTTCTATAGAAAATTTTGTCAACATTTTATTTCTATAGAAAATTTTGTTAAAATTTTATTTCTATAGAACATTTTGTTAACATTTTATTTCTATAGAACTTTTTTTCAAAATTTTATTTCTATAGAAAGTTTTGTCAAAATTTTATTTCTATAGAAAATTTTGTCAAAATTTTATTTCTGTGAAAAATTTTGTCAAAATTTTATTTCTATAGAAAATTTTGTCAAAAATTCATTTCTATAGAAAATTTTGTCAAAATTTTTTTTCTGTAGAAAATTTTGGTCACAATTTTTTTTTATAGAAAATTTTGTCACAATTTTTTTTCTATAGAAAATTTTGTCAAAAGTTTATTTCAATAGAAAATTTCGTCATTTTGTCAAAATTTTATTTCTATCGAAAATTTTGTCAAAATTTTATTTCTATAGAAAATTTTGTCAAAATTTTATTTTTATGGAAAATTTTGTCAAAATTTTATTTCTATGGAAAATTTTGTCCAAATTTTATTTCTGTAGAAAGTTTTGTCAAAAATTTAACTTCTATGGAAAAATTGTGTCAAAATTTTATTACTTATAGAGAAGTTTGTCAAAATTTTTTTTTTCTATAGAAAATTTTCTCAAATTTTATTTCTATAGAAAATTTTTCAAAATTTTATTTCTATATAAAATGTTCTCAAAATTTTTTTCTATAGAAAATTTTGTCAAAATTTTATTTCTATAGAAAATGGAACATGTTTGTATTCTCCACTACCCAGAATATATCGAGAACAATATTTCGCTGTGTTATATAGCGGAATGACAATGTTGAGGGTATAAAAAACTGCTGAAATAAAACTGTTGATACTACTGATTTTTTCTTTTGAGTGTATGAGGGCTAGAGTTATTTGAAGGGAAATCTTTAGAAAGCTTCATAAAGAGATTTTACAATTTTTTTGGTAATACTAATTGCCTTTTTTGAATTAGCCTCCAAAAATCTGTCCTGATTACAAATACATACCTTTGACAAATGAATGGAGAAGAATTTTCATAGCTGGTCACAATGGTATTCGCCATAAAGTTGCCGAAGACTGGGGTATAGCCAATATGAATTTAGTGGTAAATTTTAAATTCTATCTAACACTGATTATTTATCCTTAATAATAACTATCCAAATTTTTCATTTCTCCCAGCATTGGAGTCGTGATTTGGAAACTATGGCCATATTTTATTTACAAACCTGTGAGATATTCAATGATCAATGTTTGGTAATTGGCGAACAGAAACTTCAAGTTAAACAAAATTATTGTCTCAGACGTCGTCTATCCAAACGTTGGCCTGGTCGTGTTGTTCGTTCCTGGTATTTAGAAATTGGCTATAATATCAATAGCATGCAAAAGTATATGGGCCAGCATCAGCAGATAGCTATAGCGAACTTTTCTCAAATGATATGGCCTTCATTGGAGTTTGTTGGATGCGGTGTGGCCAGGTAAGTAGTTTTAATGGGATCGTAACAATGGTTGCTATCATTTCTAAGCCGGTCGTGTGACAGCTGACATATTTATTTCAGTGACAGTTGGTTTTATTGTTTTCAAGCTTACAGAAGCACTTTGATCTATTAAAATCGAAAATTCAGTTTGTTACGTACCCATATGACCACAGAGGTCAAAGTTGTAGTCCGATTTACGTGCACAGGGAGTAGAATTAAAATACTAAGTAGGCATGTTAAATTTGGTTGAAATCGGTTCAGATTTCGATATAGCTTCCATATATATGTTTTTCGATTTTGGGCAAAAATGGCAAAATTGGCCAGAATACCCACATTTTCCTTATAAAATCGCCAACGCTAAGTCGAAAACTTGTAAAAGTGACTCAAATGTTCCTTTATTTATAATACATATCTATCAACCGATAAATCATAAATACACTTTTGCGAAGTTGCCTCAAAATTGGTTCAGATTTAAATGTTTCCCATATTTTTATACCCTCCATCATAGGATGGGGGTATATTAACTTTGTCATTCCGTTTGTAACACATCGAAATATTGCTCTAAGACCCCATAAAGTATATATATTCTGGGTCGTGGTGAAATTCTGAGTCGATCTAAGCATGTCCGTCCGTCCGTCCGTCCGTCCGTCCGTCCGTCTGTTGAAATCACGCTAACTTCCGAACGAAAAGAGCTATCGACTTGAAACTTGGCACAAGTAGTTGTTATCGATGTAGGTCGGATGGTATTGAAAATGGGCCATATCGGTCCACTTTTACGTATAGCCCCGATATAAAGGTACCCTCAGATTTGGCTTGTGGAGCCTCTAAAAGAAGCATATTTCATCCGATCCGGCTGAAATTTGGTACATGGTGTTGGTATATGGTATCTAACAACCATGCAAAAATTGGTCCATATCGGTCCTTAATTATATATAGCCCCCATATAAACCGATCCCCAGATTTGGCTTGTGGAGCCTCAAAGAGAAGCAAATTGCATCCGATCCGGCTGAAATTTGGTACATGGTGTTGGTATATGGTCTCTAACAACCGTGCAAAAATTGGTCCACATCGGTCCATAATTATATATAGCGCCCATATAAACCGATCCCCAGATTTGGGTTGCGAGACCTCAAAGAGAAGCAAATTTCATCCGATCCGCCTGAAATTTGGTACATGATATTGGTATATGGTCTCTAACAACCATGCAAAAATTGGTCCACATCGGTTCATAATTATATATAGCCCCCATATAAACCGATCCCCAGATTTGGCTTGCGGAGCCTAAAAAAGAAGCAAATTTCATCCGATCCGGCTGAAATTTGGTACATGGTGTTGGTATATGGTTGTCAAAATTTTATTTCTAGAGAAAATTTTGTTAAAATTTTATTCCGTTCATAATTAAATTTTCATCATTGCCAAAATTTTATTTCTATAGAAAATTTATTTCTATAGAAAATTTTGTTCAAATTTTATTCGGTTCATAATCATGGTTGCCATTCGAGCCAAAAATAATCTACAAAGATTTTATTTCTATAGAAAATTTTGTCAAAAGTTTATTTCTATAGAAAATTTTGTTAAAATTTTATTTCTGTAGAAATTTTGTCAAAATTTTCTTTCTATAGAAAATTTTGTCAAAATTTTTATTTCTATAGAAAATTTTGTGAAAATATTATTTCTATAGAAAATTTTGTTAAAATTTTATTTCTGTAGAAAATTTTGTCAAAATTTTATGTCTACTTTGTCAAACTGAATTATATACGTATTGGATCGATCTTTTTTTTGATTTAATATATACCACGTATGGACTTACATACAATTTAGAAGATGGTGTTAGGAGGGTTTAAGATACCTTGCCATCGGCAAGCGTTACCGCAACTTAAGTAATTCGATTGTGGAATGCAGTGTTTAGAAGAAGTTTCTACGCAATCCATGATGGAGGGTACATAAGCTTCGGCCTGGCCGAACTTACGGCCGTATATACTTGTTTTTACTAACATTGTGTTCCACCCTAGGACATTAGCCGACTTAAATTTAAAGTCTATAAATATTGTAGAACTCTGTCCAGATCTGGTCAGATTTAAATATATGTATATGGGAACATAAACATTGTATATTATAGCTCCCAACACAGTTGACGGAATTTGATAATACGTATCGAAAATGTGGATCTCTACAAAAGTGGTGCAGGGTATAATATATTCGGCCCCACCCGACTTTAGACTTTTCTTACTTTTTAATTGTGGCTTTTGACCTGAAATTACAGAATGATGCATTTTGTTTGCAAATCCCTTGAAATTTTTTTGGGGGGAAATATTCCCAAAAGTGGCATTTGTAATACCAATTTTCCCCAAGGGAAAAGTTTTCCATTTTTGAAGTTGGTTTAGAATAAAGGAAAAGGTTAAAGAGAAAAAAATACCGGAGAAATTTTGTTTAGAATAGAAGAACGGAGAACAGAGAAAAAATTCCCAGGCAGTTGTTATTCACAATTGGACTAAATTTGTCGATTAGTGAAAAGTGATTTAGGTCAAAAGTCGATTAATGTGTTTTGTGCATAAAAAATCAAAGGTCGATTGGACCAATAGAAAGACCCCAACAGTATTCATTTTTACTTTTTCGATAATATAATAAATGTCTTTAATATTTCCACAATTATTTCAATTTATTCTTAATTTAATTTTAGCATTCGTCGGACTTTGTATTTGATAGTTTGTTACTATTATCCTGCTTATGTGGAACCAAATATTACCCAAGAATACCAATTGGGCATTCCATGCACAAAATGCAAGAAGAATCGCAATGTTTGTTCCTTGGATTTTCTAGGATTATGCGGAATTGGTAAGGTAGAAGATTTCTCGGTATTCCATAGGTTAGCTTAGATGTAGTTGCAGGCTCACTTAGAGTAAGTTAGTTGTTTTTCGTCACGTTATTCTGCCATGAAAATGAGAAAAAAGTTTTAGCTAACGATGGACAATAATTACTTCGATTGATCATTGTGTTAATTTTTTTTTTTTGGAAAAAATTCTCAAACATTAGAAAAATCACAAACTTTTAATTTTTGGTACCAAAAATATTGTAATTTTACCTTCACGTTTTTTTTAACATGTGAAAATTTTAACTTTTTTAGATGTGGACATGTCCAAGGGGACTAAAATTGTAGAAATTCCATTTCTTCTTATTTTAATTTATCAAAATCTTTGGCATATCACTTTTACAAAATATATTTAAGATTTTAATAATAAGCAACAATACTTAGATTGGAACATTGGTCAATATGGAACATTGGAAAAGAAAAACTGTTTTATGGGGGAAAAATAAGCTATATCATGCGAAAATTTACCTAAATTTCACTCCATTGCTATCTATGACCACTGTGAGTCCAAAATTTTCTATATGAAATAAAATTTTGACAAAATTTTCTATAGAAATAAAATTTTGACAAAATTTTCTATAGAAATAAAATTTTGACAAAATTTTCTATAGAAATAAAATTTTGACAAAAATTTTCTATATTGAAAACAAATTTACAAAATTTTCTATGAAAATAAAATTTTTGACAAAATTTTCTATAGAAATAAAATTTTGGCAAACTTGTCCATAGAAATAAAATGTGGACAAAATTTTCTATAGAAATAAAATGTTGACAAAATATTCGATAGAAATAAAATTTTGACAAAATTTTGTATAGAAATAAAATTTTGACAAAATTTTCTATAACATAAAAATTTTAACAAAATCTTTCTATAGAAATAAAATTTTGCACAAAATTTTCTATAAAATAAAATTTTGACAAAATTTTTTCTATTAGAAATAACAATTTAGACAAAATTTTCTATGCGAAATAAATTTTCTATTGAAATAAATTTAGCAAGACTTTCTATAGAAAATAAAATTTTAACAAAATTTTCTATAGAAATAAAATATTGGCCAAATTGTCCATAGAAATAGAATTTTGACAAAATTTCCTATAGAAATAAAATTTTGACAAAATATTCTATAGAAACCAAATTTTGGCAAAATTGTCCATAGAAATAAAATTTTGACAAAATTTTCTATAGAAATTAAAAATGTTGACAAATTTTTCTATAGAAATAAAATTTTCGCAAAATTGTCCATAGAAAAAAAAATTTGACAAAAATTTCTATAGAAATAAAATTTTAACAAAATTTTCATATAAATAAAATGTTGACAAAATATTTTCTATAGAAATAAAATTTTGACAAAATTTCTATAGAAATTACAAATTTAAGACAAAAACTTTCTTACAGAAATAAAATTTTTACAAAAACTTATCTATTAGAAATCTAAAATTTCGTGTTTATTGTTTTGACAAAATTTTCTATAAAAATAAAATTTCGTTTACTTTTTCATTGTCTGGTCTTTCTCTTTCAATCATTATTGTTGTTTTTGACTTTCCAGCTTAAAACCTGGCATTGACTAAACTACAAGTGTTAGCTACCAACAGAGGAAAAGGTATGCTATGTCAAATTTATTTGGGAAAAGGCCTATAGACTGGCAAGATGGTTGGATGTACAGTGCTTACACATTTCCTCATCAGCATCCTCTACTTTGCCCAGCAAAACTTAGTCAACCCAATTATATTAATAAATTCGGGTAAATAATAAATTAAGAATAAATATTCCTACAAAATTTTGACAAGAATTTTCTATAATAAATAAAATTTTGACAAAATTTTCATATAGAAAAAAATTTTTGACAAATTTCTATAGAAATAAATCGTTTGACAAAATATTTCTATAGAAATAAAATTTTGACAAGATTTCGAATAGAAATAAATGTTGACAATAATTTTCTATAGAAAAAAATGTTGACAAAAACTTTCTAATAGAACTAAAATATTGGAAACTGTGTCCATAGAAATAAAATTTTGACAACATTTCTAATAGATATAAAAATTTTGACAACATTCTTCTATAGAAAAAAACTTTTTAGCAAATTTTCTATTAGTAAACAAAATTTTCAAATTTCTATAAATAAAAATTTTGACAAAAATTTCTAAGAACTAAAATTTTGACAAAATTCTATAAAATAAAAATCTTTGGCACAAATTGTCCATAGAAATAAAAATTTTTGGACAAAATTTTTATAGGAAATAAATTTTTGACCAAAATATTTCTATAGAAATAAAATTTTGACAAAATTTTCTATAGAAATTAAACGTTTGACAAAATTTTCTAAGAAATAAAATTTGACAAACATTTTCTATAGGAAATAAAACTTTGACAACAATTTTCTATGAAATAAAAATTTTAACAATATTGTGTATAGAAATAAACAAAAAGACAAAAATTGTACATATAAATGAATTTTGACAAAATTTTCTATAAAAATTAAAATGGAAAAAAATTTTCTATAAAAATAAATTTGGAAAAAATTTTCTATAGAAATAAGAATTTTTGACAAAATTTTCTATAGAAATTAAAATTTTTGACAAAATTTTCTAATAGAATAAATTTTGACAAAATTTCTATAGAAATAAAAATTTTGACAAATTTTCTATAGGAAATAAAACAAAAAGACAAAATTTTCTATAGAAATAAAATGTTGACAAAACTTTCTATAGAAATAAAATATTGGCCAAAATATATCCATTTAGAAAATAAAATTTTGACAAAATTTTCTAAAAGATATAAAAATTTTGACAACATTCTTCTATAGAAATAAAATTTTGACAAAATTTTCTATTGAAACAAAATTTTGACAAAATTTTCTATAGATATAAAAATTTTGACAACATTTTCTATAGAAATAACATTTAGACAAAACTTTCTATAGAAATAAAATTTTGACAAAACTTTCAATAGAAATGAAACTTTTGCAAATTTTCTATTAGAAATAAAATTTAGACAAAACTTTTCTATAGAAAATAAAATTTTGATAAAAACTTTCTGTAGCAAATACAATGTGTTGGCAAACAAAATTTTTCTATAAACAATAGAATTTTGACAGAATTTCTTATAGAAAAACATTATTACTTAAAGAAGATTAAACGTATTTCTCGAAAAAATTTCCCAAAATTATGGAAATTTATATCAATATTTCCAACTCAAAAAATTTTCGTCCCCATTCACAAAAATTATCCCAAATTTGGGGAAAAATCCAACAGTACTGGCGAACACAGTTCGTGTTGACCAGATCAATACAGTAAAATATATTCCTCCCCCCAAAAAGATTATTTTTAATTTTCATCCAAATGTATATAAATTTCTTTATTATTTTTAAATTACTATTACTTTTACATTGAATTATATGCACAAATGATTTTATTCTATTTATAAGAATATTTCTCCAATTTAAATAATTTGTTTTTTAATTGTTTTGTATGTTTTGTATTTTGCTAAATATATTAAATGTATAATAATATATGAATAAGTGTGGATCATAATTTCTTTTTATTTACCAATTTTCTTCAAATAATCAATAAATTAGTTTGTAATTTATGTTTTATTAAATTATTATTTTAAGGTGGGTACTATGTTCGGTTTTCAAGCCGAAAAATTGCATTTTCCCACGTTTATTTTTTTTGAATCAATTTATTTTAATAGATCAACTTGTACGCAATCGATACCTTACTACTTTTCCATCCAAGTTTTTAGAAAATTTTAAAAAAATCAACGTCATATAGGTATATTTAGAGTCTCAGTGGAAAAACTGAATATAGTACTCACCTTTAGATAGAAAACGAATAGCTGTTGTTAAATAATTACATTGTATAAAACCTCATACACATTAAGCTCGAAATCTTTTAAAAGTGGATTTGAAATCTCTTATTTATAAGGCAAGTGACAGTTGAAATTTAGTTGAAGCGGATTTTGGAATTGTAATGTGAATGAGGTATAAGGAATTTATTATTTTTTTAACAAACTTTAGAAGTAAGGAACAACTCGTCTCTAAGGGGCGGTACTTCATGATAATAAACATATTACTGTTAAGTCTTGGCAAAATTTTGAGTGAGAAAGATCGTACTCATTGAGTAAAATGATCCACATTTAAAAACAATATTTTATCACAGTAACCGAGAAAAGCTGGCTCTTACAAAATTAGGAAAAGAAACAATCCCTATGCGTTTTTTGTATTTTGGCTAATGCAATTACAAACCCTTCAGTTCCTTCATTTGTTTTTTGGCCAACTACAAAAGATCTCTGATTTCAATATTTCATTCCTGTAGTTTTCTAAAAAAACAGTAGACATACTTTTAGGCGCTTTTTCTACAGGGTGATTCAGACACAATATTAGCATAGATGAAGTGAGATTACAACTGTTTT
>PGFW01066452.1:2412-19712 GCA_003123925.1 Haematobia irritans | reverse complement strand
CGCTAGTTTTTCTGTTTGTATTGTTTGCGCACTTAGATATCAATCGCTACACAATTGCATGAAAACTGATGCAAACATTGAACTATTAACGCTTATGTTGCTAAAACTATAGTAGTTTCGTGTAGACGTGTATCACCAGGAATTTCCAAGTTATTGCCATTACAGCTTATTTTTGAATTTTAGCGGCGAGAGCTGGCTGCTGCTGGTCGTGGAGAATGACATACTGAAGAGCCACTTAAGCCACAGGTTTAAATTGTTAAACTGCCGAAAATAACACACTGACAATACGGTTTCTCCTCCACAGCCCATCAGTTTTGGACTTTGCGCAAAGCCAGAAGGTTTGATGTCGGAACACGTGCATAAGGCCAAAGTCTACGTGCTCAATTCAGGTTTCCAGCTTGCAGCCCTTCCAGTCGCGGATCGCATTTAGCATGGTCGCCCCAACACATGCACTAGTCGCAACCATTACATCCTAAAAATGCTTAACAAAATTTAATTACATTTAAAATTCCTATTCAATAGATGCCCTGAAAGAAACAAAATTGCTATGCTTAAGCAACAAAAATTTCTCTTATAAAAATATTTTTAATAAATACCCTTACCCAAAGAAAAGCTGCACCTAAAAACGACGTTCTTCTGCAGATCCGGAAGTGGCTACAAATTGCCTCCCAGAAGCAATGAGTTTTACATGGCGTTTTTCATCACAGACAACAAATAATTCTTCCCCCCAAAACGAAAGTTTGACAAACAACCATTGCTTTATCATTTGCTTTTCGCTGTAAGCGACGAGTGTTTGCCGAAGAAAAAATATACACCTGCGTAGAAAAAAGGCGGTACGTGCACCATTACCTGTTGGTATATAAATTGGTTCACGTTACCTTTCATTGTGCATACCACTTATATCAAATCATTTACATCCGTTGTTATTATTATGGTAATTAAACTATCACATTCCCATAAACATATGATATGTCGGCCTTTTACTAAAACAATTGGCTCGCCTTGGTACGTTTATTTTCTCTTTTAAACAGTAAAGTAAAGTAGTGAGTAATTTACAATATTTCTTTGAAAACGTGACGACGCATAACTAAAATTTGTAAACATTGGTAAGTTTAATAATTTATTAGCATTATTTAATTTTTTGTTAATATCGGCCCATTCTTCTCGCCATTAGATGCGCTAAGGACATAAAAAAGCTTTACAAAATCTCACAGGAAACAACTTGAGGCATTGCAGTGCCTGCGATGGGGAAATATAATTTAGCAGAATAACTTTTTAGAAAAATAGTAAGAATTAAAAAATGAGGCTATATTCATGTGTTTTATATATTAAATTACGTTCACAAGAAAAAAGTCTTGTTGCGTGTGTTTATTAAAACTAAACATGTATTAATAAAACCGGGTTTGCTATAAAACCCAATACCGTTTTGTATTATTTGGTTATACCACACTGTTATACATCAATACTATTTGTATAAATAATTAAAACCGCTTAGGTATTATTTTGCAATAACCATATTGAGATTTTCATAATACCATATTGTACTTTTTCATTGCTTTGCCTACCGCTTGTACCATTCCGGTATCGATATTGCTACCATTCGGGGTTGCGCTAACTATCCACATAGCGTACGTATGGATTTGAGCACGCTATGGTAATAATTTTCTATTGGGTGTAGCTTTTATGTAATAAACAGGATGTGAAAAACAATTCAGAAAAGACTAACTCGATTTTTTTTATTTCTGCTAATGCAACTTCCTCGCATCTATATCACTTTCAATGCAGGTTTTTAAAGAAATTATTTGATTTTATACATTTTTTAAAATATTACCTTTTGCCCAGTGGAGAATAGCACGCGGGACCATAGAGTTTGTAAGCCAAACACTCTATGCACTGCCTTAACATACCTGTTGTTGTCATGCTCTCAAAATGTCTCCAAAAAATAGTATTTCGCGTCTGCGCTTTTAAAATTAGTCGTACTAAACAAACCGAAAACCCAAATATAAGATTAGAAGGATCTGTGAGTTATATAAGAAGATGATATTCTTGAATATATTTGTTCAATTTTGCGGGGCGAATAATTCTCAATACGAAATTTCCATAAGAAATTCACATATAAGACCAAATTGAATCAATCTCATCTTGGCAGATCTATACTAACAGACTATCGAAAATTAGACTTAGCCAGCGATGAAATATGTCTATAGTAAGGCATGTAGAGATTGGTATCTGACATTTCCTTTTCAATAACTTAATAATACCAATTCCTTAATATTGATGTCCAATAAGTTCATATTTAAATTGTAATAATAAGTAAACCAGCATGTATTGAATCATGGGATAACAGAAAAATATGTACAAGAGTAAGTGCAACTACTTTAGAATAAGTTAATTGTGTTGTAAACTTATATTTTATTGTACATCCTCAATGAGAATGAAGTAATTGCCCGAAATATCTGAAGAAAAGATATTTATATATATATAAAAACATGATATAATATTACTCTATGCGGGCTAAGATCAATATTATAAAATGTGTTACAAACGCGTTACTATTACCCCCTATGATGAAGGATTAACACCCAATTACATTGGCGAAACGTAAAAGGTCTATTTTTAGTACGAATATTGAAACTTAAAGCAATTTTAACGAATATTTATTTCTAAACAGAATCAATCCCCCCCATCATTAGAACATATGACCTTCTGCGATCAATCGTTCACGCCCCGAAAAACTTTAATACTTATGTTACAATTTTCATAAGTCGCAATTTCTTGTGCCTTCTTACATTCTTTTTAAAATCAATCCTATATTCAGAATCCCATTAAAAGTGAGAAAAATATCGTACGTATTGATTTTAATACGTGACTATGATTTCCGCGCATTCGTTTAAACGCACCTGATTTCTTGCTCCTCCATTTAGATGTGATATCAAAATAGTGTAAATATAACCATTTTCACGCTTATTCATGGGACTAGGCCGAAACCTTCTCACAAAACAAATTACTCTGCAAAAGCGTTCATTATAAAGAGGTGTTCGAGGTATTTGGATATCAAAATGCTAGCCAACATTATACAATTATTATTTCCGGCCTGCTTTTATCTTCCGGTTAACCTTTTCTTACCATGCTTAACCCATCCAAAGTGATACCGATTTTATTTGCTTTTTGGCTCATTTTGCTCACAGCATTGGCGTAGGTTTCCTTTCGAGGAGCGACAGGCTAAGCGATAGAGGAGTCGTTGCTCGTGTTCATCTACAAAATTTAATTTATCATTATGTGCGAGCCGAAAATATAAAATTCCGATTATAGCCTTTATTGTTATTACTGCTGCTGTAGCGTTTGCCGGTAAAAAAGTATCACTGACGTCCACTGCGGCGAACGAGATAAGAACAATGACTTGGAACACAAATAAAGCCAACAGAAACTGTGACTTGGGTTAATGACGAAGACATTATCTTTTGGGACATTTTATCACATCCTGCTAAAAACACATTCACTTGCCTTTATTATCTTAAGGATACAAATAGACAGGATACTCACACTCGAACATGTGAGGACTATTAGGTTGTTTAACCTCTACACCGCTCAACCCTTACCTATTTCGCCGTCAGCCGACAATACGAATTGAAAACAGAGGTCTCGTTACGGAAGCATCCTGACATTACCAATGAAGTTCATTTTAATGTTGAAACTAAATTAAGCGATAACAATGGGGCTTTTACGTTTTCCTATTAATCTCTGGATCTCCTTAAATTTTAGCATTTCAATTTGCATTATATTGCTGCAAATTCTCGGATGACTTTAGAGATTATGGATTAGCGATCTTTAATAATATTAAAGTTGTTTAATATTTTTTTGTCATACCATGGATATGTTAAATTCCTGTTTTAAATATTATATTAAAAAACAAAGTAAGGAAAGTCTAAAAGTCGGCGCGGAGCCGACTATTATTATACCCTGACTTCTGTACACGCAAAAAAAATAATTCTTTACCTCCCAAACGAAATTTAGACAAACAAAGTTCGTTTCTCATTGCTTTTCGTTGAAAAGGAAGTGTATTTGGAAAGAATACCACTTCTTTTCTTGCATAAACGTTATCTTTTCCATGGCATGTAAAAACAATTTCATGAAGAGACTAACTGAAAAAAACAAAATTTTTTTCTTGCGCTAATTGCATTTTCCTCACATCTTTCTCACTTTCACGGAAGTTTTTAGTTCTTAGCACCTTTTTCTGCAACCAACAATGTAGAAGCACAATTATACGATTTTATTAAATTTTAATTTTTTTTACCTTCGCCTGGACGGAGAATCGAACCGCGGACCATGCAATTGTAAGCCAACACACTATCCACTGAGCTTATGCTAGCCGTTTAGTGTTTAATTCAATAGACAATTACCCATATAATTATTAAATTTATATAGCATAGCATGCGGCGCCACGAGCCGATTAAACAAAGTTTATTTCACAGAAAAATACATTTAGTTTGGGCACCATGGAGCAGTGGTTAGCTACGTCTGATGCGCATGCCAAGCGCGTCGTGGTTCAAATCCCTGCGCCTTCGCACCAAAAGTTTTTTTTTTTTTTACTTATATTCCAGATATGTTAGAAGATTGGCCGAAAAAATGATCAACATAGACATTTGTAGTATATTTAAATTTAACGTAAAATGCTGTCCTTATAAAGACCTAAAGTCAGAAGAACAGTTTGATATAAACGAAATGCGACTGTGTTGCTTGGTTTCAAAAATACTTTTTTTATTAAAAAAATTTAACATTTTTGTAACAAAACGAATTTTTTTCCGTGATAAAAGTGTATACTTCGAAACAATTCAAAAAAACTCTACAAACAAGAAAAACGCTTATATCAAAACACTGTTCTTTTCTGACTTTACGCCGTCTTTAAAAGACACATTTTACAGTTCAAAAATTTACATATACTACAATGTCCATGTGAAAAACATTTTTTCCGAATCTTCCTAACAACATATCTGCGAATATAAGCTAAAAAAAAAAAAAAACTTTGGTCGAAAGCAGGGATTGAACCACGACCCTTTGGCAGGCATCAGCACGTAGCAACACTGCTCCATGGGAGCCCAAACTAAAATGTATTTTTCTGCTGAAATAAACTTTGTTAATCAGGCTCGTGCGGCGCCGCATGCCTATGCTAATATAAATATAAAACTTATATGGTAATTGTCTATTGATAACCAATAACGGCTACATAGCCAAGGTGGATAGGGTTTGTGTTGGCTTACAAAATTGCATTGGTCGCGGTTCCGCATTCTCGCTCCAGCAGCGAAAGCGGTAAAAAAAATTTAAAAATTTAATAAAAATCGTATTTTAAAAAAAATTTTCTTTTTCTTTTTTTCTACATTGTTTGTTGCCAGGAAAAAGGCTGCTAAGCAACTAAAAAACTTCGTGGAAAGTAGAAAAGATGTTGAGGCGGAAAATGCAATTAAGCCAAGAAAAAAAATTTGTTTATTTTTCAGTTAGTCTCATGCCAAATTGTATTTTACATCCTGCGAAAAGAATAAACGTTTTATTCAAAAAAGGAAGTGTATTTCTTCCAAAAATTACACTTCCTTTCAAAACGAAAAGCAAATGGAGAAACGGAAACTTTGTTTGTCTTAAAATTTCGTTGGGAGTGAAAGAATTATTTTTTTGCGCTGTATACAAAGTCAGCGTATAATATAGTCGGCTCCGCCCGACTTAGGACTCCTTACTTGCTTTTTTATATAAATAAACAGGAATTAATATCCATGTTATGACAAAAAATGATTAACAAAGCTTTTATATTATAAAGATCCGCTAATCCATAATCTCTAAAGTTCATCGAGAATATGTAGCAATATAATGCAAATTGAATTGCTAAAAATCTTAAGGGAGATCCAGAGAATTAATAGGCAAAACGTAAAAATGCCCCATTTTATCGCTTATTTAGCTTTCAACATCTAAAATCGAACTCATTGCCGTAAAGTCAAGGATGGCTTCCGTAACGAGACCTCTGCAATTCGTCATTGTCGCTGAACCGAAATAGGAAGGATCGGGGACGGTGGTTAGAGGTTTAAACAACCAATATAGTCTCACATGTTCGACGTGTGGAGTATAACCTGTCTCTTTGTATTATCCTTAAGATAATAAAGGCCCAAATGAATGTTGCTAGCAGGATGTGCATAAAATGTCACAAAAGATAATAGTTCTTCGTCCATAACCAATCACCAGTTTCTTTGCTTTATTTGTGTCCAAGTCATTTTTCTTATCTCGTTCCAGTGGACCGTCAAAGTGATACTTTTTTTACGCCAACGCTTAACACAGCCAGTAAATAACAAATAAAAGTATAATAGCCGAATTTATATTTCCTCCACATACATGATAAAATTAAAAATTTTGTATGACACGACAAACGGGCGACTCCTCTGATTCCTTACCTGTCGTCTCTCGAAGGAAACCCAGCGCAATCTGCTGACAACAATGAGCACAAAAAAACAAATAAAAGCGTATTCACTATTGGATGGTAAATGCGTAAGAAAGGGTAAACGGAAGCAAATAAGAAGAAGCCGGCAAATAAATAATGTAAATTTGGCTAATTTGATTTATCCACAATACCTCGAACACCCTCTTTTAATATGAACCTTTGAGAAGTAATTCTGTTTTTGTGGAGAAAGCGTTTCGCCCTAGTCCATGAATAAGTGAAAATGGTTATTATTTACACTATTTTGATATCACATCTAAATGGAGCGAGCAGAAAAACTCACCGTGCGTTCACGAATCGAATCATAGTCACGATTAAATCATACGCTACGATATTTCTCACTTTATAAATGGGCGGCATTTGAATATAGATTGATTTAAAAAAGAATGCTAAAGAAGCGCACAAAATTGCGAACTCATGAAATGTAAACATAAGTATTAAATTTTTCGCGTGGAACGCATTGATCCAGAAGGTCATATTTCTAATATGGGGGCATGTTTCTGTTTAGAAAAAATATTCGCGTTAAAATTGCTTTTAAGTTTCAATATTCGTACTAAAAAGACCTTTACCAGTTCCCATGCTAATTGGTGTTAATCCCTTCATCATAGGGTAGAGTAAACCGTTTGTAACACATTTTATATATTTGATCTTAGGCCCCATAGAGTATATATATCATGTTTTGATAATAATAAAATATCTTCTTCAGCAATATTTCGCATTACTTCATCCTTCATTGTGACTCACATTATATCCTTACCTATGTACATCACACAATCCATGAACCAAATAAAAATAAGTTTACACACAATTACTATTCTAAAGTAGTTTGCACTACTGCTTGTTTCAATATGTTTCCTGTTTAGCATGATTCAATACATGCGGGTTTTACTTATTATTACAATTTAAATATTGCAACTTATGGGCGACATCAATATTAAGAATTGGTAATTATAAAGTTATATATCAAGAAAAGAAAATGTCATGCATAACAACATCTACTACATGCATTACTATAAGACATTATTTTCAATCGCTGCTAAGATCTAAATTTTCATAGTCTGCTATATAGATCTCCAGTATGAGATGCATTCCAATTTTGCGTCTTATATGTGAATTTCTTATGGAAATTTCGTATAGAATTATTCCCCCCAAATTGAACAAATATTCACCACTATCCATCTATACTTAATAACTACAATCCTTTATCTTATCATTATGGGCTTTTCGCGATTTGATTACTACACATAATTGAAAAGCAGACCGAACCAAATAATATTTTTTTTGGAAGACATTTTGAGACATGACAACAAACAGTATGCTAGGCCAGTGCATAGATGTTTGGCTTACAAAACTCTATGGTCCGCGGTCGATTCTCCCACTGGGCCCAAAAAGTAATATTATAAAAAATGTATAAATCAAATAATTTCTTTAAAACCTCATATGACAGTGATTATAAGTATGCCGAAGGAAGTTGCCATAGCAGAAAATAAAAAAAATCGAGTTATAGTCTTTCTGAAATTGTTTCACATCCCTGCTTTATTACAAAAAGCATAAACCCATAGAAAAATTATTTACCATTACGCTGGCTCAAATCCATACCGTACGCCTATGATAGCTTAGCCAACCCCCGAATGTACCAATATTCCGATTACCCGAATGGCTACAAGCCGGTACGCAAAGCCATGAAAGCTACCATATTGTATTATGAAAATATCAATATGCGTATTTGAAAATAATACCTAAGCGGTTTTAATATTTATACAATAAAGGTATTGATGTATAACAGTGATTGCGTATAACAAATAATATACCAAAACCGGTATGGGTTTAATACAAACCCGGTATTTTATTAATACATGCTTAGTTTAATAAAAAACACACGCAAAACAAAGACTTTTTTCTTTGGACGTATTTAATATATAAAACCATTACATATACCTCATTTTTTAATCTTACTTAATTTTCTAAAAAGTATTCTCTTTGAAATTATATTTCCCATCGCAGGCACTGCCAATGCCCTCCAAGTTGTTTCCTGTTTGAGATTTGTAAAAGCCTTTTTTATGTCCTTACGCATCTAATGCCGAGAAGAATGCCCGACATTAAACAAAAAAATTAATAATGCTAAAAACATATTAAAACTTACCAATGTTTTTACAAATTTAGTTTTATGCGTCGTCACGTTTTCAAGAAATATTGCAATTTACTCACCTACTACTTTATGTAAAGAAAATAAACTACCAAGGCGACCAATTTTAGTTTTTAGCCAACGCGACATTATCATATGTTATGGGCAATGCTGCATAAGTTAATACCATAATAATTAACAACCGGATGTAAATTATTTGATATAAAGTGGTATCAGCAATTGAAAGTAACGGAACCAATTTATTAATATCCAAACGGTTAATGGTCACGTACCGCCTTTTATCTAAACCAGTGTATATTTTTCTTCCAAACACTCGTCCTTACAGCGAAAAGCAAATGATAAACCATGCGTTGTGTTGTCAAAACTTTCGTTTCGGGTGGGGAACGAATTATTTGTATGTCTGTATGAAAAACCCATGTAAAAACCTCATTGCTTTCTGAGCCAATTTGTACCAACTTCCGGATCTCAGTAAGAAACGTCTTTTTAGGCCTGCACTGTTCGTTGCTAGTATTAATTTAAAAATATTATTTATAAGAAAATTCTGTTCTTAGGCATACATTTGTTCTTTCAGGGCCCATCTATGCAAATAGGATTTTAATGTATAATAAATTTTGTAAGCATTTTAGATGTATGGTTGCGACATACGTGCCATGCTGGTTGCCGGACCATGCAAATGCGATCCCGACTGGAATGGCTGCAACTGGAAACCTGAATTGACGCACGTAGACTTGCTTATCACGTGTTCCGACATCAAACCCTCTGGCTTTCGCAAGTCAAAACTGATGCTAGTGGGGAGAAACACGTATTGCAGTGTGTTATTTTACAGTTTACAATTTAAACCTGTGGCTTAAGTGCTCTTCAAGTATGTCATTCTCCACCACCAGCAGCACCAACTCTCGCCCTAAAACTTCAAATAAACTGTAATGGCATAACTTGGAAATTCCTGGTGATACACGTCTACACCGAAACTACTATAGTTTTACAACATAAGCGTTAATAGTTCAATGTTGCATCAGTTCATGCAATTGTTAGGATGATATCTAAGTGCCAAAATACAAACAAGAAACTAGCAAAACACCATGAATGTGCAAGCGTTCAAGTTGAAGCGATTGAAGTTTGTCCCAGAGTACCCAAATTTTTTTACGGCATTACACCTTACAAAGAACTGACGGCAAAAAAAAAACAGTTTTGTTAGCGTATGCTTTTAGTCCGCCCTCAAATGGCTCAAACGAGAATATAAAAATCTATCCGTCGAAATCCACCGACGTTTTGCCTTTGTGCCAAGGCATTAAAAAGTGGAGAGATTTAGAACAATAAAGAGGTGTGGCCGAATAATGGTGAGTATCGGTCTATTGTTTTTGGTATAGCCCGCCATGATAAGACGCGATTCCAGTTTTTACTTGATTTGGGCGTCTAAAATCGTAGTTTTTAATCGCAATTTGGCCTGAACTTAGAAATGCGTAGAGGTATTTTAAAAACCCCTAGAGAGGTGTGCTTGAAATTATGAGGTATGCGGACCATGTTTTTATATAACCCCCGCCAGTATAAACCGATGCTCCCGATTTTACTTGCTTGGGCTTCTAGAATCCAGTTAGTTTTATTTCAATTTGCCTGAAATTGGAAATCTAGAGGTATTTTTAGAACAAAAAGAGGTGTTGCCGTAAAATGGCTGAGTATCGGTCCATGTTTTTGGTATAGCCCCCATATAGACGCGATCTCAGTTCTTTACTTCTTGGGCGTTCAAAATCTGTAAGTTTTTATCCAACTTGCCTCAAATTGGTAGAAATCTAGAGGTATTTTACGACGCATAAAAAAGGAATGCCGAAATAATTGGTGAGTATTAGGTCCAGTGTTTTGAGTATAGCAATCAAGATAGGACCCGACCTCCCGATATTACTTTTTGGCTTCTAGAAAGCACGTAATTTGTCCAGCTTTGCCTGAAATCGAAAATCTGCGAGGTTTTTAGGAATAGCAAATAGGTTGCTGCAAGAAATGATTTTAATTTTTAGGCTTTCTAGAAATCGTAGTTTTTTCTAATTTGCCTGAAATGTGAAATCTACAGGTATTTTTAGGACTTAAATATGAGAGCCAAAAATGGCGTGTATTGGTCCATGTTTTGGTTTTCTCCCAAATACACCGGATTCTCGCGATTTTACTTCTTGGGCTTATAGATACTAGAGGCATTGGCATCGGTCAATATATTTTTGTGTTCGAGAACCATCTCGAAGCCGCAACTTAGTAAGGCTAGAGATTTGTAGTCCCGTTGCCGGTTTGGGACCGATGTTTTCGTTAAGTTTTCGAATACAACCATAACTCGTTCTCGTTTGTGGTTGTATGAAAAGGGTCAATCAAACAACTTTCAGTCTTTGCCGGGATCAAACACAACGAGTCAAATTGTTTTTCGAAAACATACGTGAAGGATCCGAGGATTTCGAATCTTTTTTTGGGCCCTCAGCGTAGTAACATAACAACAACTTTTTATATGTATTGTACGTTTGTTTTAGTTGTAAGTTGGCTGGAAAGGCGGTTTGTGTATGAAGTAAAAAAAAAAAAATAACATAAAGTGGAAAATAACCTTCTTTGCATTTCTAATGTAAAAAGGTATTAACAGCAAAACACGATTATTGCTCTAGTTTTTTTTTAGGAGAAACATTTGGGATGATATTTTTGGGCATTATAGTAAGTAATCGTTAAAAATGCAATTCACTTTTTCGTATAAAAAATAAGGGGCATTCGTATTTAAAGGAAATAAAACATTTTGTCTTTTTCTATAGAAATAAAATTTTGACAAAATTTTCCATAGAAATAAAATGTCGACAAAATTTTCTATTGAAATAAAATTTTGACAAAATTTTTTATAGAAATAAAATGTTGATAAAATTTTCCAGAGAAATAAAATTTTGACCAAAATTTTCTATAGAAATAAAATTTTTGATAAAATTTTCTATAGAAATAAAATTTTGATTAAAATTTTTTTATAGAAATACGATGTTGACAAAATTTTCTATATTGAAATAAAATTTTGACAAAATTTTTTATAGAAATAAAATGTTGATAAAATTTTCCAGAGGAATAAAATTTTGACCAAATTTTCTATAGAAATAAACATTTTTGATAAAATTTTCTCATAGAAATAAAATTTTGATTAAATTTTTTATAGAAATACGATGTTGACAAAATTTTCAATAGAAATAAAATTTTGACAAAATTTTCTATAGAAATAAAATGTTAACAATTTTCTATAGAAATAAAATTTTTACAAAATTTTTTATAGATTTACTCGTTTGCGAATAAGTTCATTGTTCTTTACTTCTAAAAATTTCGCCTGAAAACGAACTATCGAGATGTTCGAAATCATTGGATTAATATTAAAAATAAAATAGCAACTCCGCAAAAAACAACAACAGTCATGTTTTTTATCATATGACCTTCAAGCCGAATTAAACAAAATATATATGTTGAAAAAATTTATCTATAAAACATAATTTTGACAAAATTTTCATATAGAAATAAAATTTTTGAACAAAATTGTTCTACTAGAAATACAATTTTGATAGATTGTCTAATAGAAATAGAATTTTGATAAAATTTTTTAATAGAATGTAACAACATTTCTATAGCAATATAAAATTTTGACAAAAATTCTATAGAAATAAAATTATGACAGGAACATTTTTTATAGAAAATATAAAGAGTTTATCATAAAATTTTCTATAGAAATATATAATTTGCATAAAAATTTTTTATAGAAATAGAAATTTTCAGCAAAGTTTTCTATAGAATAAAATTTTTGATAAAATTTTGATAGAAAATACAATGTTGATAGAAATTTTCTATACAAATAAATTTTGATGAGAAATATGGCCCACGTTGCATAATCCATCCAACCTACAATCAATGAGCAACTACTTATGGCCAAGCTTCTCAAATCGTAGCTGTGTTTCGTTCGGAAGTTAGCGTGATTCAGCAGACGGACGGAGCGGACATGCTTACGATCCGACTCAAGAGATTTCGCCAGGACTCAAAATAATATATACTTTATGGAGGGCAATATTTCGATGTATTTAGCAACTGGAATGAAAAAGTTAATATAAACCCCCCTTCCATTGTGATGGTATACAAAGCAGACAAAAATACAAAATAAATTTACTTTTGCTATTTACATATAAAAATAAACAAATATTTAATACATTTAGCATTGGGTTAGAGATTACTCATTTTTATCGTCCAATAAGTTAGCCGGATTAATTTACACAATTATATCTAAAGAAAACACAAAACTGTATGAAAAAACTCTTCTTCTCATTAAGGCATATGATTCGCATTTTTTTTGTTCATAACTACTCGAGAGAACTTTGCACATTCCGCGAAACTCCGCTAATGTTGAGTATTTCGATATCACCGTTTTCGACCAAACATGCAATCGAATGTTTTTGCTTGCGACCGATGAATGGAAACAAATGCGCACAACTTGCAATGATGTGACGGTCACAACAACATTCTCGATACTGAATTATTGGGTGTGATTCAACCAATGTCTCATTCATTACATTTACATTCATTCGAGTACCGATTCCGATCAAGCCACGTGTTCTTCATTTTATTCATTGATCACGAAGATTATTCAGTCCTTCTCGAAGCCGTTTTCATGAGTGAAGTTTGTGTTGCGCTATGAGTGAATGTTCTATGCAATGCTCTAATAGATACCAATAGTTTTTTTATCAAATTTGCATGAAATTTAAGTCTAGAAGTATTTTGGAAGCATAAAGAGGTGTGCCGAAAATGGTGAATATCGTCCATGATCACTGATAATGAAAAATTTCTCGAAACGAAGTTATAGTTTGCCAGAGTTTTACTTCTGTAATCATTTAAACAATGAGGGTAAAAATTTACAGATGTTAGAAATTTTAAATGGCAGGCGTTATTTAATTATACCCTCGCATCATAGGATGGGGGTATATTTAAACTTTGTCATTCGCGTTTGTAAACAGTCGAAATATTGCTTCTAAGACCCCATAAAGTATATATATTCGGGGTCGATGGTGAAATCTGAGTCGATCCAAGCATGTCCGCCGTCCGTCCGTCGTCCGTCTTGTTGAAATCATGCTAACTCGGCGTAACGAACAAGCTAATCGACTTGAAACTTGGCACAAGTAGTTGTTTCGATGTAGGTCTGGATGGGTATTGAAAATGGCCATATCGGTCAGATTTTACGTATAGCTCCGCCATATACACGGAGACCTGCAGATTTGGCTTGTGGAGCTCTAAACAGAAGCATAATTTCATCCGATCCTGCTGAAATTTGGTATAATGGTGTTTTGTAATATGGTCCCCTAACAACCATGCAAGAATTGGTCGACATCGTCCATAATTATATTAGCGCCCCATAATAAAAACGCGATCCCAGATTTGGCTTGCGGAGCCTACAAAGAGAGCAGCAAATTTCAATCGGATCGGCTGGGCAATTTGGTATATGGTGTTTGTATAATGGGCCTAACAGCCGTGCAAGAATGGTCCACACTCGGTCCAATAATTACTATATACCCCTCATAAAACCGATTCCCAGATTTGGCTTGCGGAGCCTAAAAGAGAAAGCAAATTTCATACACGATCCGCCTGAAATTTGGTAAGCATGATGTTTGGTATATGGTCTCTAACAACCATCAATAAAATTGGTCCACATCGTCGATAATTATATATTACGCCCAGTGTATAAACCGATCCCGCCAGGATTTGGGTTTGGCGGAGCGTTAAAGAAGATAACTCAATTTGCATCCGATCCGCTTGAATTTGGTACTATGATTGTTGGTATTGATCTCTAAAACCATGCAAAAATAATGGTCCACATCGGTTCTGAATTATATATAGCCCCATATAAACGCGGATCCCCAGATTTGGCTTGGCGAAGTCTCCAATGCAGAAGCAATTTTCATCAATCTGGTTTGTAGATTTTGCAAGCATGGTGTTATATAACTGGTCTTTAGACAACAGTGCCACAAATTGGTCCATAATTCGGTCCATAATTATATAATAGCCCCCATATATAAACGTTATCGCAGATTTGAACCTCCGGAGCTCTTTGGATGAAGCAGCAAATATTTCATACCGATCTGACTGCATTAGGCAAATCGTGGGTGTTTAGTAATATTGTCGCTAACATCCATACCAAAAATTGGTCCAATCACACAAAAATTGGTCCATATCGGTTCGATAATCATGGTTGCCACTAGAGCCAAAAATAAACTTACCAAACATTTTATTATTTTATAGAGGAAATTTTGTCCAAATTTTATTATCTGAGAGAAAAATTTTGTTAAAAGTTTTATTCGGTTTCATAATTAAAATTTCAATCATTGTCAAAATTGGTATTTTCTATAAGAAAATTTTTGTCAAAATTTTATTTCTTAGAAAATTTTGTTCAATTTTATTCGGTTCATAATCACTGGTTGCCGCGCTCGGTCGCAAAAATAATCTACAAGATTTCTATTTCTATAGAAAATTTTGTCAAAAGTTTATTTCTATAGAAAGATTTTGTTTAATTTTATTTTCTGTTAGAAATTTTTTGTCAAAATTTTATGTCTACTTTATAACTGAATTATATACGTATTGGATCGTCCTTTTGATTTTAATATATACCACGTTATGGACTTACGTACAATTTAGCAAGATGGTGTATAGGAAGGTTTTAAGATACTTGTCTCGGCAAGCGTTACCGCAACTTAAGTAATTCGATTGTGGATGGCAGTGTTTAGAAGAAGTTTCTACGCAATCCATGATGGAAGGTACATAAGCTTCGGCCTGGCCGAACTTACGGCCGTATAAACTTGTTTTCATTTAATTTTCTTGCACACTTGCACCGCGATGTTTATGATTCCTCTAAACTCAAAACAAATATGGTACTTATAAATCCAGAATCTGATCTAGTCTTCATAGGTAAAACTTTGAATTTATCTTCGGGAAGTGTACTGGTTGAACTGATCTGCTTGTCACCAAATCCCCCTGAAATTTTCACAGGAAACTATAATATGGTGGGTATTTAAGATTCGGCCCGTCCGAACTTACTGCTTTATATACTTGTTTTTACTAACTCTGTGTTCTCTCGCAGGGCGTTAGCTGCTCTTCATGGTCGTGAATGATATAATATAGACGGCCCTGTCCGACTTTAGACTTTGCTTACTTGTTTGTTACTAACATTGTGTTTAGTCTCATCGCATTAGCAGATTTAAATTTCAAGTCTAGAAAATTTTATCAATTTTATCGGTTCAGGTTTAAAAATGTGTGTAGAGAAATATAAACTTTTTATGGAGTTGAGAGTTAGTGGTGAAGGGTATAATATGGTCCGGCGCCCGAATTTAGACTTTACTTACACGTTATAAATTTTTATTTACTTAGACTTTATGCTCACAATATAAACCGATCATCCATTTTGGGCTAGGTAAGTCTGATTGTGTCAAGACTTCTATCATTTGGTGCCAGCCTGAAATTTTCATACGATTTGCCCGAATTAGGGATTCATAGAGAAATATTCAATATATGGCTCCGAACCGATTCTTGAGCGCACATCCATTCAATTTGACTAAATTCTGGATCGTAGGTTTATTTTGGGGCAAAAAAATCAATTTATTGTGTTTTTGTAGATATCGGCTAATTTTTTATAAACACCTATATAGACGATAAAAGGATTTAATTTTTTAACTTCTTGAGCCAATTCATATTATGACTTGACCTTTATATATTATATGATAAATTAATTTTCTGCCCATTGGAGTCTACTGGCCTTAAATTTGAAATATAGAGATCTTTTAGACGCTAAAATGCTAAGGATTGGCGTTATGCTATTGGTATCAAATGTAAAATGTACAACTCTTTTGTATATATAATAATAAATAATTTATATCGGTCCATTATTGGTGGAGAATTACAAATGAGTGTTATTAAAATAAAAGTTAACTATATTACCCGGAGTCGGAGTTGAGGCTGATGGAAAATACTGGAGTCGTACACATTTGACTCACAGCCCTGGTCGCAGTTCACTCCAAGACGATTGATGTTGTACGCCAACTGATATTGCAAGATCGTCATGTGATCTATCGTGATATTGAGACAACCTTAGATTTTAGTGGGACGAACATAAATTTAATATTGCATGAACATTTGACCAATGTGCATCATATTTTCATATAATTAACATATAATCCCTTATTGTTTTGATTTCCGTTTGTTACTAAGCTAAAGCCGTAAAAATCGAAATCTATTTTTAGAGATATTGTTTAATTCACTTGACTGGTGAAAGAAACTTTCTCATATTAGGGACATTTTGAGATAAATTGGCTTTGGTGGCCCTTTTTTGAGTGTAGTCGTCTCCGACACAATTTGGCTATCTCTCCTTTTCTCTGGGATAGTCCGATGATTCAAATCCGTGGGGAAGAATATGTGAGAACTTAACTCTGCTCGTTCTTTTATTGTTTACTTCGAATATAATGTGAGATGGCTCGTAAAAGGGAACCTCGCCTCAGTATTAGATTCTAGTTTGGGCATTTTCCCTTAAAGTATTTATGGTATACAATTGCATCACTCTTGATGGTACGCTACGAATGTTTGCTCTACAAAAAAATAAAACTCACATGTCTTCTTTGGCACTCGTAGTTGGTTACAGAGTTGTGTCACGTTTGCATCCAT
>PGFW01066428.1:22333-35831 GCA_003123925.1 Haematobia irritans | reverse complement strand
GTTTATTTGCTATAGAAATTATTATTCCACAATTTTATTTTCTATTAGAAAATTTTATCAAACCATCTTGCAGTATATAGGCGTTTTGCCCAAACAAATTTGACAAACATTCTTTTCCTCTGTTTGGTTAAGCTACACTTTGCTAGTTATAGTCAATGCTATGTTTTAAGCTTTGAAACCGAAAAAACCAAACAACAACGATATAAAGAACAAAACCCTACAATCAACAAAATCAAAAATAAAATTTTGCAAAAATTTTCTATTAGAAATTAAAAATTCTTGCCCAAAAAATTTTCTTATACGAATAAAATTTGCCAAAAATTTTCTATAGAAATAAAATTTTGCAAAAATTTTTCTATAGAAATAAAATTTGCAAGAAATTATGTCTAATACGAATAAAAATTTTGCCAAAAAAAAAAAAAATTTTCTATAGAAATAATATTTTTGCAAAATTTTCTATACGAATAAAATTTTGCAAAAATTTTCTATAGAAATAAAATTTTGCAAAAATTTTCTATAGAAATAAAATTTTGACAAAATATTCTACAGAAATAAAAATTTGGACAAAATGTTCTATAGAAATAAAAATTTTTGCCAAAAATTTTCTATAGAAAGTAAAATCTTGAAAAAATTTTCTTAGAAACTACCATATTTAGCAAAAAATTTCTATTACGCAAAAAAATTTCTAGCAAAATTTTCGTATAGAAAAAATTGCGAAAATTTTTTAATAGAAATTAAAATTTTGCAAAATTTTCTATAGAAATAAAATTTGCAAAAATTTTCTATGAAAAAAAAAATTTTTGCAAAATTTTTATTAGAAAATAAAATATATTGCAAAAATTTTCTATAGAAATAAATTTTGCAAAAATTTTTCTATAGAAATAAAATTTTGAAGAAATTTTCATATAGAAATAAAATTTTGACAAATTTTCTATAGAAATAAAATTTTGCAAAAATTTTTTCTATAGAATAAAATTTTGCAAAATTTTCTATAGAAATAAAATTTTGCAAAAATTTTCTATAGAATAAAATTTTTGCAAAAAATTTTTGTTAGAAAATAAAAATTTTGCAAAACATTTTCTATAGAAATAAAATTTGAAAAAATTTCTATAGAAATAAAATTTTTGCAAAATTTTCTATACGAATAAAATTATTGCAAAAATTTTCTATAGAAATAAAATTTTTGACAGATAATTCCTACAGAATAAAATTTTGACAAAATTTAATTTCTAATACAAATAAAATTCTTGCAATAAAATTTTCTATAGAAATAAAATCCCCCTATATGATTTATTTCGGAAGTGATAAACTCCACAAATTCATGATTATTTGTTGTACACCAACCATAACATCCCCCCCCCTCGCCCGCCCCCCCCCCCCCCCCCCCCTGCCACTTTTTGACTGAGCGCGTTTCTTTTCTTCTCAAATATTCCACCGCACTTCACATGCTGACAAACTAAAAATATTTTTTTTTTTTTTTTTTTTGCTGTTTGTTTCCGGGACGGGGATTTTTCGTCTCCTTTTTTTTTTCGAGCGGGGAGGGTGGTGGGGGGGCGAGGCAGGGGCGACAGTCGGGAGGTTGAGGCTGGGGGGCGCTGGCGCTCCAGGCATGGTGGGCGCGGGGGGGGGGGGGGTGGTGGGCCCATTTCTTCCTAACATGGCGCGCCACCTAGAACCTGCTTCAGCTGGGTGGCGAGCTTTGCCTCTTTTCTTATCGTCTTTTATCTTGAGTTTCCTTCTTTTGTCGCCCATCTTCGCTTTTTTCTTGCTCCTCTTTCGACCCCTTGTCTTCTTGGAGGTTTATTACTTCATATTAAGAGGCTAATTGACTTTTCCAATCGCAACATTTGCTATTCTTATTTGTTAAATTTGCTAACACATTTTCGGTGGGTATTGATTACAGTTTAATGTTTTTTTTTAAGCGTATGTGCAGGTGTTGCAATTGCCAATTGTAAAACAAAGGGATATACATATACATTCGTCTTCAACTTCTCCAATATTAATTGGTATAGCGTGCGGCATTATGGCACAGAGCCATTTGTTAAACTATTTTTGCTATGGTCCAAGATTATTTGCAAACTAAAGTTTACTGATTAAAGGTTTAATTTAAAATTTGAAAAGTCGACTTTTTCGAGTTTTTTGACATGTTTAAAAAATTTTTAGTTGTTTTACGGTTTTTTCAATTTTTTGTCGCCGACGTTAATTCTAGTTTGACATGGAACATTTTTGTATCAATCAGTATTCTTACCAGTGTGGACCATGGATTTGTGCCGAACTTGTATATCATTCCGTTTGTAGCACATCTGAAGTGACTTGCTCATCAGAGCCCATAAGTATATTTGTTCGAAGCCGTGTTTGAAGATTCTGAGTCTTTATAGCGACGTCCGTCCGTTGTTCGCCCTATACACCACGAAAGAAAACAAGCCTACCGCGCTTCACACTTTTCTACAAGGTCGAAATGGTATTGGAAATTGGCCATAATCAACCAACTTTTTTTTTGTGTCAGCCGTCATAATAAATAGACCCCCAAGATTTGGATTTCGAGGAGCCTCTTGGAATTTCATCCGATGCCGGTTGAAATTTGGTAGTTGATGCTCTTTGACAACCATTAAAAATTGATTATGATCGTTTCAAAGATTATATTATACCCCACATAATGTGATTCCACAAATTTGACCAAAATTGGTAGCAGTTATTATATTAGTAGACTCATACCTCTCAATGTGAAATTATTTCTCTCTGTGCAAAGATTCTAGTAAATCGCGAGAGAAATTTGGATCTGGTCTAGTAGGCTTGCAAGAAAATTTATATAGAATCGTTGAACGATTTTGGACCACATTTTGGCCCGGTGCGCAGTAAGATGTTCAATATCTTGCTCCCTATTAGCACAATCGGAGTGTAAACTTTGGTCTTTTGGGCCTTATTGAGTGTAAATCCGGACGTTAATAGTATATTATATGGAGCGTACTATCTAGAATCTCAACGCGATTTCATCCAACGCTCAATAAGGGGTGTCCTGATTGTTTGAATCAAGAATATACGACGACACCACCACGGTTGGTCGACTAAGAAGCTTGTCTGCCACAGTTTGTAGACTTTCTATTCAAAAATAAGAGATTGATAGAATTCTATTCATCTGTGGTGTCAGGGAATTTTTTAAAATAATTCCTCTTTCAGCTAAGAGGTACTTGTTCAATTTTCTTTAGAATACAATTTTGATATATTCAATAGAAATTTTGCACAAAAATTATTAGAAATAATTTTTTGATTAAAATTTTATTATTAGAAAAAATTTACAAATTTTTTATAAAAATAAATATTTTGGTTCAGACTTTCTACAGAAATAAAATTTTGCGCAACAATTTTCTATAGAAAATAATAATTTTGCAAAAATTTTCGTATAAAGGCTAATTATAAATTTAAAATTTTTAGATTTTCTATAGAACAAAATGTCCTATTATTTCTTTTTAGAGGTTAAAATTTTGACAAAACTTTCAATAGAAATAAATATATATAAAAAATAATTTTTGAAAAAAATTTTCTATAGAAAAAAAATTTTACAAAATTTTTCTCTGATAGAATAAAATTTTGACAAGACCTTTCTATAGAAAGAAAAATTTTTGCAACAATTTTTCATATACAAATAAAATTTTGCCAAAATTTTCCTATAGGGAATAAAATTTTACAAAATTGTTTTGGTTTCTACTCCAGAGCTAAATTTCTGTTTATTTCTTTAGAGTAAAATTTTGACAAAATTTTTCAATAGAAATTAAAATTCTTTGACAAAAAAATTTCTACAGAAATAAAAATTTTTGCAACAATTTTTCTAATAGAAATAAAAAATTTTGCCAAAACATTTTCATAGGAATAAAATGTTTTATAGCCGTTTCTATAGAACTTAAATTTCTATTTATTTCTTTAGAGTAAAATTTTACAAGAATTTTTCTAATATGAAATAAAAATTTTTGACAAATTTTCTCTGGAAATAAATTTTTGTCCAACATTTTCTATAGAAATAAATTTTTGATTGAAATGTTCAATAGAAATAAAATTTTGACAAAAATTTTCTAAGAAATTAAAAGTGTTTCACAATTTTCCTCTTTTCGACAAAATTTTCTAATTAGAAAAAAAAATTACAAAGATAAAATTTTGATGCAACAATTTGGATGATTAGGAATACTTTGACAAAATTTTCCCTGTAGGACTAATAATTTAAAATTTTAGGTTTTCTATGGAACTAAAATTTTTATATTTATTTCTCTAGGATAAAATTTTGACATTTTTCTATAGCCAATAAAATTTTGACAAAATTTTCATATAGAAATAAGTTTTTGACAACAATTTTCATATAGAATAAATTTTAAGGACAAAATTTTCTATTAGAAAAAAAATTTACAAAAACAACAATTTTCTATTTTATGGATCTAAAATTTTAAAATTTTTTAGGTTTCTATGGAACTAAATTATCTATTTATTTCTTTAGGATTAAAATTTTTGCATTTTTAATAGAAATAAAATTTTTGACCAAAATTGTCTATAGAAATAACGTTTTTGACAAAAAATTTTCTATAGAAATAATTTCTTGGACAATTTTTTCTATAGAAACTGAAATTTTTGACAAAATTTTCTATAGGAACTAAAATTTAAAAGTTTTTAGTTTTCTATAGCAACTAAAATTTCTTATTATATTTCTTTAGAGTAAAATTGGGACAAAACTGTTCAATAGTAATAAAATTTTCTATAAAAATAGAAATTTTTGAAAAAATATTTCTATAAAAAAAATTTATAAAATTTTCTATAGAAATAAAATTTTGACAGACCTTTTTCTACGAGAAATAAAAATTTTTCAACAATTTTGTATACAAATAAATTTTGCCAAAAATTTTTCTTATAGATATACAATTTGCACAAATTCTATCGAATAAAATTTTAGACAAAATTTTTCTACAAATTAAATTTTTGTAACCTTATTTTCTATTATGGAAAAACATTTTTTGATTAAAAAATTTTCTTAAAGTACTTTTTTGACCAAAATATTATATAGAAATAAATTTTAGACAAATTTTCCTTATAGCAAATTAAATTTTTGACAAATTTCTATAGAAAAGAAAAAAATTTACAAAATTTTTCTTATAGAAATAAAAATTTTGGACGAACCTTCCTACAGAAACAAATTTTGCAACAAACTTCTTAGGAATAAATATTTTTGACAAATTTCTTCTATTGGAATTATAAATTTAAATTTTTTAGTGGTTTCTATAGAACTAAAATTTCTATTTATTTCTTCCGAAATAAAATATCGTTCTAAATTTTCTTAAGAGAAATAAAGATTTTTGGTAAAAAATTTCTTATAGAAATAATTTTTTTGACAAAGATTTTCTATCAGAAACTAATTTTGTTAATAAATTTTTCTTTATTAGAAATAAATTTTTAAAAAAATTTTCTATAGAAATAAATTTTTAAAAAAATTTTCTATAGAAATAAAATTTTTAAAAAATTTTCTATAGAAATAAATTTTACCTTTTAGCAGACAGAAAAAATTTTGCCAAACATTTCTATAGGATAAAAATTTTAAAATTTTTTATTGTTTCTATAGAACTAAAATTTTCTATTGAGAATAAAATTTTGAAAAATTTTCTAATAGAAATGAAAATTTTGAACCAAAATTTTCTATGCAAGCTAACAATTTGATAAAATTTTCAAATTTATTCAAATTTTTTTTTTTATTTTGCGTTCCCTTGTTGTTGCAAGCTAAATCATAAAAACCAAAATTCGACGCATATTACAATTTAAGTGTGGCATAGGGTATAAACAGCCGATATCTATAAAAACGTACTAATTTGATTTTGTGGCCCCAAATCCACATTTTAGTCAAATCGAATGAATGTGGAGGCTTCTATGCGCTCAAAATTATGTTTTATATGTATCATCGGCTGTATCAAAATCTGGACCGACAGGTTTCATATTTCGAAAGGGATCCCAAATTCCGGCAAATGGAATGAAAATTTCGTACTGACAAAAAATGGTAGAGCTTTTGTTGGTATAACCAGTATATATTATAAGGGAACCCATGTGTGGTGCCAATGATTAGTCATGCCCACCTTGCATACACAAGGTCGTAGTGTTTTCGATTCCTCTTCGACCTAACACCAAAAAAGTGTATTTCAAGCGATGTGATTTATCCTAACCACAGTAATGCTGGTGACATTTCTGAAGTGTTTCAAAGCCTCTCCTAAGTGGGTTGCACTTGCAATGTGGGAACACCTTTCGCGACTCGCCTATAAAAAGTAGGTCGCCTTGTCATTGAAGGCTTAACCATCGAATACGGGTCAGCACTCAGTGATAAGAGAGAAAGTTCACCAATGTGGCAATCACAATTGAAGCTGGAATAGTCTAAGTGGGCCTGATACATACGGGCTGCCCACCTAACATAACAGTCATTGCTGATCGATTAGAAGAACTCAATGAATTCAAATTTTCTTAAATATATATTTAGTTACAAAAATTATAGTTGTTTTAAAATTTTGGTTTGGTCGCGAGTCGAGCAAATGTTTTACGACTCGACTTACATCCCTAGGTGAAGGGTACATATAGATTCGGCGGTAATATACTTATTGTTGTAATACATGTCAAGCATCTTGCGTAAATTGTCCATCTTTAAAAGGTGTCCGTTTTTCAGTGTATTAAAAAGCTTGAGAAGTTTCTCGGTATATGGGAGTTTGTTCAACTCATCTGAAGAAGAAAACTATAGCCAAGATAAAATTTCTTATCAGTACTTCGAATTAAATGAAAAATATTTGTGTGAAAAGTTAAATTATAAATTGTTTTTATTGCTCTTGGTTTCAATATTTTTTTAATCGAAAAAGAGAAAAAAAAAATTTGTGACATCGTTAAGTGTGTATCAGCAATACAGTAATGTGGTACTTAATAAGTCCACTACGACAATATAATTTCTAAAAAAAGAAAACTATAATGACAAATGCAATATGAGAATAATTTAATAATGAATAGGGAATTGCGTATTACCACCACTGACATTACTGGGAATATTTTCTTTAAACTACATTTTGTTTACGATTTTGGCGTAATTTGGTTTCTTTTGTGTTTTTGAAATGGTTGCTTGTTGCTGGGAGTTATCGCCACCATATCCTCCAATATAGAAATATAAGATTGTTCCAAACCAAAAAGCTAATTCGTATCGAGTGAAATCACTGGTGGAATGAAATACAGGGCCAAAATCTATCATTCGAACTTTAACATAAGACTTGCATGCAAGAGCAATTCATTCACTGCAATTGCGGCCATATAATATGGGGCTTTTGCAAAAGAATGCTGTTTTGGCACAAGGATTCGTTATCACTGCCATTTTGTATAACGGCACATATGCTAATGTTGTGTATTTGCCGAATTATTTGGGATTCACAATTTGAGGCATTGTTTCTGGTCGCTTGCTGCTTCAGTCTTTGTATTGCTTCCCATAATCATGATAACGATTTAATAGTGAACTGGCATAGAATTGAAAAGTGTTTGTTCTCCGAAACCATGGCTCGTATATCATAGAGTCTGTCTTAGTTAAACTTCTCCCCAGGCTTTGTAATAGTGCGCTCATATTGTGGCGTTTAGGAAAATTTCTTTATGCCTGAACGACATCCTTCGGAATCCACATTTTTTAGCCATAATCTGCGATCGTATTTCTTAAGTATGCCTTTATCGTCATACATTTATGAAAGCCATGGCAAACATATGCCCAAAGACTTGTTTACATTGAACGTACTTTTTTTCCTACCACCTCACGTTTGTGTCGGGCGAAGCCAAATTGGTTCCCATGTACGTTTTTCCCATCTTTATTATCCATTATACAAGGTTTTTTGCCATACCATGTGTTTAGATCTTTCCATTTCAAAGAAAATTTCTGAGTTTTCCATTCACTCCAGTTTCACTTCCATACGGTGAAATTTTCGGTATAAATTTTTTTCAAACTGTTTTAACATCTGTATCACACCAGCCGCCACCACCATCGCCCTTCATCGACATTGGCTCACACGCTCATAGGAAAAACTTCAATTCTCTCAGCTCCACATTCTGGTTTGCATAAGCGTTTAAGTACATTGTCCATTGTTCTCTTAAATAACCCAGGCTGCACTGGGTGAAAAAATGGCCGCAACTTGAGTTCCAAAAATGTTGATAGCCATTTGGTAATTGTGGTTGATTTGATTCATAGTAAGAATTTCCTGAGGCCGCGTATGAATGACTGATTCTAATTTATTGCTAGATTGGCCAGTGTTAATGATTCATTACGATTTCACAAAACAAACATGCGACCGACGCGACGAATTTCGTTTTATGTTGGTTATTTAGCGCGTTGCTCAAGTACCAAATCGACGGTATTGCCGTTAGCGTAAAAAAATACAATTGGCTGCATTAGCACATATCAAGCTGTTTGAGTGTAAGTCAACAAAGTCGAGAAGTCGAACATAACAACAGTAAATCGAAAGCTTGTGTAACGGTTTAATATTTACAATTGTTATACAAAGGGTCGTTGACACATTGAAGGTGAGTTGGCGGTCAGCGTCTTGGCCATGTTCTGTTTATTATTTTTTTTTTTTCAATAAAAAAAAAAAGCGTTTTTAAAAATGTTAAATTTCAAATAATTTTTCAAATGCTTAGGGTAAGTGTTGAAAATAATAACCAAAGCGATAAGGCGCGGGTAGAGCGAATTTTGCCAGCGTTTTGCAGTATTTTTTTGGGCAATAAAACTTGCTAAAATTTGCTTGAAAAGGTATAATTGGTGTAAGTGTTGCGGACAAGTAACGAGTCATTTGAATTACAAGCTACTCGTTACTGACTAAATTTTTTGAGTACTCGTTACTAGTAAAAAGAGTACTCAAATATCTTCAATGCCAGGTTTTTTTTCTTCCTGAGCGGCTAAGTAAGTTGGCGGTTTGGAAGTAAAATTCTTGAGCTTCTTGAAAAATATTAATTGAGTTTTTGCGAAATCGTTTTTATCAGTAAAATAACACGAACAGAATATATGGCTTCTATCCTTTGAAGAAAGCTGAAAAATTTATCTTGATTTCTTAAAAAACGTCTTGCATTTGCATAATCACAATGAAATCTTGCATTGGGTTGTAGTATGGGAGCTATAATTTTAAAGTATATAAAATCACAATCACATTCTCTCGGTTTATCCCCATATTGATTTATTCGAGTTGATAACTCACAAATCATGATTATTTGTTGTAACCAACCATAACAGCCACTTTTTGATGACGCGTTTCTTCTCTCAAATATCCACCCGCACTTGCACATGCTGACAAACTAAAAATATTTTTTTTGTTTGAGGTTATTACTTCATTATTAGAGGCTAATGACATTTCCAATTCGCAACATTTGTATTCTTATTGTTAAATTTGTAACACATTTTCGTGGGTATTGTTACAGTTTAATTGTTTTTTTTAAGCGTATGTGCAGGTGTTGCAATTGCAATTTAAAACAAGAGATACACTACAGTACATTCGTGTTTCAGCCGTTTCCAATATTAATGGTAAGCGTGGGCGGCATATGCGACAGAGCCATTTATAAATATGATGGTAAGATTATTTTGAAAAATAAGTTATACGTGATAAGGTTTAATTTAAAATTTGAGAAAGTCGACTTTTCGCAGTTTTTGACATTTTAAAAAATTTTGTTGTTTTAGTTTTTCAATTTTTGTCGCCGACGTTAATTCTAAGTTGAATGGAACATTTGTTTATCATCGATCAATCTACCAGTTGGACCATATCTTTGCGAACGTTATCATTCCGTTTGTAGCACATCGAAGTATTTGCTCGCAGACCCCATAAGGTATATTTGTTCGAAGCCGTGTTGAAATTCTGAGTCTTTATAGCGCGTCCGTCCGTTTCCGCCCTAACCACCGAAAGAAACAACAGCTACCGGCTTCACACTTTTCTCTAAGTCGAATGGTATTGCAAATTGGCCATATCAGCCAATTTTTTTTTGTGTCCGTCATATATAAATAGACCCCCCAGATGATTTCGGGAGGCCTCTTGGAATTTCATCCGATCCGGGTTGAAATTTGGTAGTTATGCTCTTTAACAACATTAAAAATTGATCTATATCGTTTCAAAATTATATATAACCTCCACATAAGCTGATCCACAAATTTGACAAAATTGGTACATTATATATAGTAGACTCATACCTGCTCAAATGTAAATTATTCTCTCTGGTGCAAATTTTAGTAACGGAGAGAAATTTGGATCTGAGTCTATAGGCTGGCAAAATTTATATAAATCTGAACCGATTTTGACCACATTTGGCGTGCGCAGTAAGAATGTTAATTCTGCTCCCTATACACAATCGGAGTAAAACTTTGGTCTTTGGGGCCATATGAGTGTAAATCGGACGTAATATATATATGGGAGCTATATCTAAATCTCAACCGATTTTTTCAAAACTCAATAGGGTTCTATTTTGATAAAAAAAAAATCTGTTCACAGACAGACGGACATTGCTAGATGAACTCAAAATCATGGTTGCCATAGTTGGTAGAATTCCACCAAAAATGCTAGATTGGTAGAATTCTTGATTATTTGGTAGAATTTTGAAAATATTCCTCTCCAAATAAGAGGTACTTCAATTTTCTTTGGAATATAATTTTGACATTTTGTATAGAAATAAAATTTTGACAACCAATTTATGAAATAAAAATTTTGACAAAAATTTTTCTTTTGAAATAAAATTTTGAACAAAATTTTCTATAGAAATAATAAATTTGAAACCCTTTCTACAGAAATAAAATTTTGCAAAAATTTTCCATAGAAATAAATTTGCCAATATTTGACATTTTTCTACAGAAATAAAATTTTGCAAAATTTTCCATAGAAATAAAATTTTGCAAATTTTGACCATTTTCTATAGAAATAAAATTTTGACAAAATTTTCCATTGAAATAAAATTTTGACAAAATTTTCTATAGAAATAAACTTTTGCCTATATTTCCTATAGGAATAAAATTTTAAATTTGTAGATTTGTATATAACTAAAATTGCTATTTATTTCTTTAGAATAAAATTTTGACAAAATTTTCTAAAGAAATACATTTTTGACAAATCTTTCTAAGGAAATAAAGTTTTGCAAACATTTTCTATAGAAATAAAATTTTGCCTATATTTTCTAGAGGAATAAAATTTATAATTTGTAGGTTTCTATGGAACTAAAATTTCTCCTTATTTCTTTAGAGTAAATTTTTGACATTTGCTATAGAAATAAAATTTTGACAAAATTTTCCATAAAATACAATTTGACAAAATTTTCCCTTGAATATAAACATTTTGACAAAATTTTCCAATTGAAATAAATTTTACAAAATTTTCTATAGAAACAAATTTTTGACAAAATTTTCTATAGAAATAAATTTTTGACAAACCTTTCTAAGGAAATAAAATTTTGCAAAAATATCTATAGAAATACAATTTTGTCAATATTTTCTCTACGCGGACGAAAAAGACTGTTTCTCATATGTAAAAATTATATGTATGGAACTCAAATTTTTAACACAATATCATTAAGTGCAAGCATATAATGTTCATAAACTAGCATAACATATTTGGGACATAAATGTTAATATGTTAAAACATATTATGTTTGGGACATAAAATATTTGTAAATATAACATGCTTAGATGCAAACATATATTAATTTAGAAATACCCTATAAACTTTTTGTGTTTAGAAAGACAGACCTAGAGAGTAAGCTGCAAGTAAAATAATGGAAGTAACCAATTGGCGCCTTAAAAATATATCCACACAAAGAAAATTCCATTAAAAGTTTTTTCTACCAGTGTATGCCCTAAGGTGAAATATAATATGTTTGAACAATACAAACAATATCTTGTTTGGACCAATCCTGAAAATATATATGCTTGAAGCAAAATGAGTTTGGGGGGTGCGCAGGGCGCCACGCCGATCGTAGTGTCGGCGACGCAACCGAGGATTCGTGCGCGCTCTCGGCTGGGGGTGGTGGGAAGAGCACCGGCATGGGTGGGGCCGCAGGCTTATCAGGCACGCCCGCGCGCCCGACACTACAAATTTATTTACTTTCTTTTTCGAAAGACCGCCACACCGAGCTCCTCTCTCCGCACGCGCAGAGGGTCTTTGCGCTAGAAACTAGGGCGAGATCGCTTCGCGCACACAACACGACCTCCGGCCGCCCCGGGACGCGGCCTCGCCGGCTCTGGGTCGCGCACACAAAACTTTCTGGCGTACCTCGAGGGCAACCCCAGAACATTCCTCGGGCCAGTTCGTGCTCGACGAGGCTGTCGCCCCTCTCACTCTACCAGAACACCACTAACGGTAGCATCCCGGCGGCCTGCGCACACTATCAGGGCGTTCCGGCGGCGGACACCCGCCACGCGGCCGCCCGGGCCAACCCGCCCGAGGGGCACACAAAAACTCTCTGCACCAACAATCAGCACCGCTGCCCTCTGCTATATTGTATTGTGGTTTTTTGGGTGACCGCCCAGGGGGCACGGGCGGACTCTCTGCAGCAGAGAACAGGGCTCTCGAGCACAGCAAGGGGACGCCAGGGCCCCTCGCAAGGCGAGAGAGATTGCGCACTCTAAGCGCGCCAGGGAGGCCCTAACACCCGCACACGGAGGCGAGCCCAGGAGCCCTGACGGCCTGCGCAGTCCACTCAGCATGGTTGCTATACGAACCCGGGATACGCTACAGAGCAAAACCTTCCCTAGCGTCACGAGCCGTGGGTGTCGCTTTAGGAAGAGCTCGCACCGCGGATCGGCGCCACGAGGAGCGGCGCCCGGGCTCCGCCAGCGCGCGCGCGCACGAATTCGGACCGCCCCGTGGGCCAGGGGCTCGCCTCACCATGCGCGAGAGCCCGGCGAGACTCGCCCCCGTGTGTCGGCGTCCCAACGAGGAGAGGGCAAGCACGACCGATCCTCCGGGACAGACCAGACACCCGCGGATGCGGAAATTATTTTTTTTTTTTTTTTCCTAAATTTAACTAAAATCTTTACAAAAATTTTTATATACTTATTTTTTTATAGATATATAGAATCGTTGGCTCATTTCGTTAAAGTCGATTGCTAAGTAAGTGTCCCCTTTTTAAAGAAGTAGGTTAACATTACCTTGTTGGTGAAAAAAAAGAAAAAAAGAATAGAAAAAAACTAAATCATTAAATACAAAATTGCGATGTAATTAGCAATTTAACGGGAACAGGGGTATGAACAGCCGATATCCCTATAAAATACACTTAGCTAATTTTGGATTTGTGGAGCCCAAGGTAAGTAAATCGGCATGATAATGGGACGGCTTCTATGGGCTCAGAAATATGTTTATGTATCATCCACACTATTCAAGAATCTGGACGACAGGATTCATATTCGAAAGGATCCCAAATTCTGGCAAATGGAATAAAATTTCAGACCTGGCAAAAAACTGGTAGAGCTTTTGGTAAACAACCAGTATAACCTTTTCAGACC
>PGFW01066424.1:7685-22905 GCA_003123925.1 Haematobia irritans | reverse complement strand
TCTATGGCGACATGACTCACCCATATCAGCTATAAAGAAACCCCCCCACACACACACACACGCAAATATACAAAAGTCTATCAAAGATCTAGGAAAGGCTCAAACTGACCTACCTTCACGCCAACACCTCTAGTTATGAATTGTTTTGTTAATAGCTACCTTATTTTCCTACATATAGGAGTTTCCATATAAATTGAAATGGGGTTGCAGCAATATGCAATGAAATAATTCCAGAAAAACCAGATTTTGAAGCCTAATCGATTTTTTTTGCAATATTTATTACCACTTTAACAATTCATGGCATGTAACTAAAACTGGAACTGAAACTAATCGTGACCATGGGTATTAGATTATAGTGAAGCCAATGACTGAAGGACATATATAAAAGTGGAACATTATATCAAACAGACGAATCGTGAGAGATGAGAAACTTTACGCATATCGATTTTATTACCACAATTATACCAGTTTTGTCCTGGCCAAGTTGATAATCATATTGGTTGATTGGTGATTAAAAAAATTATTTTCTAAATTTATTTTAATGGAAAACCCATGAAGTCATTTTTATTTTGCGCGGTCTCTTATACACATCTCTCATATTCTCGCCTTTACAATACTATGTTATCCACACAGCCGGCAATCTATTTCAATAAAATTGTGCCAATCTTTGTGGAGTAGCTCAATTTACTCATTTTGTTACAGCGCAATATCCATGAAAGCCATTCAGTATTTTGGAATGTGGTTTTGCATATAAACAACTGTGCGATAACCACAATAACAAATGACAAAGTCAGCGATTTATCCAATAACACCTAAGCTCCATCAGCTTCATCAGATCAACGAGAATATGCAATCTATGCATAAATGAATAGTAGAAAAAAATGTCAACATCATAAAACCGCCATATCGTTCCAAAAAACACATTGATAAATAACTAGAAATGATCTGTTGGTTAACAATATTTTGTGTTTGTTGACAAGTCACAATAACAACATCAGCAACTGTTGATCGTTTTGATTATGTTGAGGGACATTTCAAATGTTGAGGGACATTTAAAATGTTCAAGGAACATTTGAATATTGACACATCCTAGTTTAGCAACAAACTAATTATGAAGGAAAAACAAATAGAAAATGCAACGAGTCAGTTTATAATTACATTTTGTCAACATTTTATTTCTACAGAAAATTTTGTCAAAATTTTATTTCTATAGAAAATTTTGTCAAAATTTTATTTCTATAGAAAATTTTGCCAGACTTTTATTTCTATAAAAATTTGTCAAAATTTTATTTCTATAGAAAATTTTGTCAAAATTTCTATTTCTATTGAAATTTTGTCAAAATTATTCTTATAAAAATTTTGTCAAAAATTTTATTTCTATTAGAAAATTTTGTCAAAATTTTATTGCTATAGAAAATTTTTGTCAAAATTTTATTTTTATAGAAATTTTGTCAACATTTTATTTTATATAGAAAATTTTGTCAAAATTTATTATATCTATAGAAAAATTTTGGCTTCAAAATTTTATTTCTATAGAAAATTTTGTCAAATTTTATATCTATAGAAAAGTTTTGTTCAAAATTTTATTTCTATAGAAAATTTTGTCAAAATTTTATTTCTATAGAAAATTTTGTCAAAATTTTATTTCTATAGCAAATTTTGTCAAAATTTTATTTCTATAGAAAATTTTGTCAAAATTTTATTTCTACAGAACATTTTGTCAGACTTTTATATTCTTATAAAAAATTTTTTCAAAATTTTATTTTTATAGAGATTTGTCAAAATTTATTTCTATAGAAAGAAAATTATTGTCAAAATATTTTATTTCTATAATAAATGTTGTCAACATTTTATTTTAATAGATAATTTGTCAAAATTTTATTTCTTTGGCAAATGTTGTCAAAATGTTTATTTTTTATTTTTGGCAAAATTTATTTTATTGAAGAATTTTCTCAAAAATTTTATTTTTATAGAAAATTGTGCTCAACATTTTGTTTCTATAGAAAAATTTTATCAAAATGTTTATTTTCTATAGAACATTTTGTCAAAATTTTTATTTCTAAAGAAAATTTTTCAAAATGTTTATTTCGATAAAATTTTGTCAACATTTTGTTTTTCTATAGAAAATTTTGTCAAAAATTTTATTTTATAAAAGATTTTATCAAAATTTTTATTTTTATTGAAAATTCTCAAAATTTAATTTTTATAGAAAATTTTGTTTCCATAGAAAATTTTGTCAAAAATTTGATTTCAATAAAAATTTTGTTCAAATATATTATTTCTATAAGAAATCTTGTCAAAATTTATTTCTAGATAAAATGTGTCAAAATTTATTTCGCATAGAAAATTTTGTCAAAATTTTATTTCTACAGAAAATTTGTTCAGACTTTTACTCTATAGAAAATTTTGTCAAAATTTATTTCTATAGAAATGTTTGTCAACAGTTTTTGTTTCTATAGAAAATTTGTCAACAAATTTATTTCTAAAGAAAATTTTGTCAACATTTTATTTATGTAGAAAATTTTGTCAAAAATTTATTTTATAGAATAATTTTGTCAAAAAATTTGTATATCTATTAAGAAAATTTTTTAAAATTTTATTCTATTTGAAAAATTTTATTTTATAGAAAATTTTGTCAAAATTTTAATTTGTATAAAAATTTTGTCAGACTTTTATGTCTTATAGAAAATTTTCAAAAATTTTTTGTCTATAGAATTTTTGTCAACATTTTATTTGTAAATAGAAAATTTTGTCAAAATTTTATTTCTATAGAAAATTTTGTCAAAAATTATATTTGTATAGAAATTTTTGTCAACAATTTTGTTTCTATAGAAATTTTGTCAAAATTTTATTGCTGTGGGAAATTTTGTCAAAATTATTATTTGCTATAGAAAATTCTGTCAGATTTTATTCTATAGTAAATGTTCGCAAAATTGTATTTCTATAGAAATTTTTTGTCAACAATTTGTTTCTAGTAGAAATTTTTGTCAACAATTTGTTCTTATAGAAATTTTTGTTCAAAATTTCTATAAGAAAAATTTGTCAAAATTATTAGTTTCTATAGAAATTTTTGTCAACATTTTGTTTCTATAGAAAATTTTGTCAAAATTTATGGTTCGATAAAAATTTGTGTCAAAATTTTATTTCGATATAAAAATTTCTCAGAATGTCAAAAGTTTATTTCGATAGAAATTTTGTACAGGACTTTTATTTCTATCGAAATTTTGTCAAAATTTTATTTTTATGAGAAAATTTTGTCAAAATTTTATTTCTATAGAAAATTTGTCAACATTTTATTTTTATAGAAAATTTTTGTCAACATTTAATTTACTATAGAATTTTGGCAAAAGTTTTATTTCAATAGAAAATTTTCTCAAATTTTTTATTTCTACAGAAAAATTTTGTCAGACTTTGGAGGATGAAGAAAAAATTATTCAGAACTTTTATTTCTATAGAAAAATGTTGTCAGACTTTTATTTTCATAAAAATTTTTATCAAAAATTTTATTTCTATAGAAGCCATTTGTCAAACATTTATTTCTAAAGAAAAAATTTTGTAAACAAAATGTTATTTTCTAATGAGAAATTTTTTTCAACATTTTGTTTCTACAGAAAATTTTGTCAAAATATGTATTTCTAAAGAAAATTTTGTCAAAATTTTATTTTTATTAGAAAATTTTGTCAAAATTTATTTTCTATAGAAAATTTATGTGAAATTTTATTTCTATAGAATAATTTTGTCAAAAATTATTTTTATTATATTTTTGATACAACTTAACATTTTATATATTGGAAAACATTATGTCAATTAGATCAATGATTGAAAATTTTTAATGTAATTTTAAAAAAAAAAAAACTAAATTATTTGCGTTAAATTTGCTAATAAAAAAATTATTCGAATACGGATTCGATTTTTTAATTCAAAATAAAAAACACAAAGTTAGTAAAGAAATGATAATGGTTTTTACTAAAACAGTTAATTGTTCCAACTAAACAATTAGATTAAAAAACATCTTAATCGATGTCGATTTGCAAAAGACTTAATTAATTAACGAATAAGTCAGTTTGTATTTATATATAGGAAGCCGGCAACTCCCAAAATTTCGGTAAGATTTGTTATTACCTAAACTTGCGATTGGATAAAGGTAGCCAGATGATGGTTGCCGAAATCGGGCCGACATTGCACCGTTACATCCGGATTTGTCGCGACAAGCAGAAACCTTCACAGTCTTCGAACAGTAATGCCCCATAGTTATTACTTGTTAAATTTACATAAAACGCGCATGCGTAGTCTTATTGTCTACAGACGTTTGAAATTCTACATACTCGTTAGTTTATGTGTGAAGCTTCTGAAACTTCTCCCAAGATGCTGCGATGATTTTATATCAAACTGTAAACATTTTGGGAAAACTTATGGTGTTTAAAAACAGAAACCCATGATTTACAGTACATATTACTTTTCCGGTTTTTGCAAACAAACTTAAGGTCTGAGACTGACAATCGTGCTTCTTTTGTGCTGTCTTCAATACTGCTATTGGATTATCGCCATGGACATAGGTTTGGGTATTTATCGCATCGATTGGGGATTGCTTATAGTTCACTAATGGCCTGTTCCTGTATACGAAACGAAAGCTTTTCTTTCGTATTCCAAACGAAAGAAAATTGATTTTTGTTATTTTATTTCGAAAGCAACACTTTCATATTTTGTTGCGAGCTAATAAACAACATAATACAATAAGTGTCAACGGAAAAAAAGTAAAAGCCATTTTAACATTGAATGAATTTCAGGCCCAAAAATTTAAAAAAAACTCATTTTTAATAATCAATGTATTCTCATACAAACGAATCGAACTTTTCAAAAATAGAAAAACCCAAATTCAGTTTCGAATTTTGCAGTGACTGCTTTTCTTTTCGAACTGGTTTTCGTATTCGAATATTACATGAACAGGCCCATTAAGTGCACTCTATTGCAGTGATTAGCGCGATAAATCGAACTTTTGAAATGTTGTAAAAAATGCATATTCGAAACAGAAAAACGTGAATTTGAAATCAAATGAAATATTTGCGTAATTTTTTAACATTAAACTGATTCAGAGTATTCAAAAACACTGAAAAAAAAATTTTGTTTCCAAACAGACTGTGATTTGATTTGTTTGTTTTTATAGTGAAATGCTACAAACATCTGACATAACAAATGTTTATTTTAAAAAAAGTGTGAAAAACCAAAAACCAAAAATATTTTTGAAAGGGGTTCCAAATCTTTTCTATATCTAACCCAGCAAAAAAAATTGCGAAGTTCTTCCAAAGGCACAACTTTAAAATCACTTTCCAGAGATGCACTCACGAATGATGTTTTTATTTTAACTACCCAAGATGTTCTTTTAATTTCAATTTTTATCTAACTTAAAAGTTTTTCATACTTTTAATGTCGGTAACTTTTAACTTGTTTGCTTCAAAATATGCTTAAAAAACAGAGTAAGATTCATGAAATGTACAAATCATTTAAATTTTGTCGCAAAAAGCTGCTAGAATCCAATCTGAAAAAATTTGTGAATTTTTTTGAAAATATATTGAGGTCAAACCGTTTCGACAAGCGTTAGAATACAATTAAAAATTATAAAAAAATTATAAAAATTATATAAATGCAAATAAAACAAGTTTATTTCACTTTTTTCTCGACGTTTGTCGAGTAAAGAGTAAAAAGAGTAAACATAACATTTCTGCTGAATAGATTTAAAAGTTTTGCTGGCAATATTTACCATTTTATCTTATTTAAATTTAGTTATTATTATTGGTTGTATGTCCAGTTTTAATAATTTATCAAATGAAACAAAATGTGGAAAACAATTACTATTTCAAAGAAAAAATTTCTCTGGAAAAGGTCGGAAAAAAGCCGACGAAAAACGTCGAGAAAAAAGATGAAATAAACTTGTTTTATTTGCATTTATATATATTGACCCAAAACAGCCATTAAAAATAAAGAAAATCTATTAAAACTAAGTGTCATAAAAAGAAAAAAAAAAAAAAATATTTATTTGACAAAATATCACAGAATTGTTTAAGTTTACATCAAAACATTGAATTCGATCACACCTAAAGAAGTGAGGCAAACGTCAGTCAACGGCTGCTTGAAATAGACTTTCCGGTCCTCCCATGTTAAATTCATCGCTTCTTGCGTCAATTTTGCCACACTTCCGGGATCCAAAAAGAACATTTTCATTGCTTTTTTGGCGACCTTTTTTGCTGGAAGGACATGGACACTTCCTGGAGACGAAATTCCGCGGACAATCCAGCAAATCCTGGCGAATCTAGTCTTACTTATTCGTCCATCTGTTTATTGTTCTTTTTTGTTGTAAAAAAATTTAGGCCAAAAGGCAATTATTTCCTTTATGTTTCTTGTTTTTTTAACCTGCGCCACACTGTGGAACAGGGTATTATAAGTTAGTTCATATTTTGCAACGACAGAACGGAGACGAGATAGACACATGGTTTGGTCTTTTTGGCATAACAAGCCAGGGATGGGTTGAGGATACTAGATCGGTCCGTCATGCCGTGAACACTATTTCTAATCAAAGTCTAGGTCCGCAGTTTTTAAGTCAATCACTTGCAGAATTTGGCACAAGTTAGGTGTTTTGCTCAGATAGAACCTATTGATTTTGGATATTTATATGTCGCCCGATCTGGACTTATATCCCCAGAAGCAGAGTTTTACCCTTCAAATTTTGCAACAGAAGAACAATTAGTACTTATAGATCAAGTGTCGCAAAATTTTATTGAAATCGGCTTCAGATTTAGATATAGCTCCGCATACAATCTTTCGCCCGAATATGGACTAATACGGTCCCAGAAGCCAGAGGTTTACCCCCAATCTTGTTTGGAAATTTTGCCCACGTAGGACTACAATTAGTAGTGTAGTCAAGGTGTGCCAAAATTTTAATTGAAATCGGTTCAGATCTTAGAATATAGCTGCCCATATATAATCGTTCGCCCGAATTTACACTCATATATGAACACAGAGCCAATTTTTATTACTCGGAATTAGTTGAAAATTTTGCACAAGGCGAGTAGAATTAGCATTGCTAGCTATGCGTGCCAAATTTGGTTGAAATCTGGTTCAAGATTTAGATAATACTCCCATATATGTTTTTCTGATTTTTCGACAAAAAGTGGGTTTTCAAAATACCAACATGTTTCTTGTAAAATCCCACTGGCTTAGTCGAAAAAAGTTGTAAAAGATTACTCTTAATTTTCGCTTTAAACTTCTAATATCATATATACTTGAGCGATAAATCATAAATAAATCTTTGCGAAAGTTTCCTCATAAAATTGCCTTCAGAGTTAAATGTTTACCCATATTTAAACATTTGTTTCCACCTTAGTGCATTAGTCGACTTAAATTTTGAGTCATCCAGATTTTGTAAAGTCTATCAAAATCTGTACAGATCGATGATATTTAAATGTACACCCTCAAAAAAAAATCGCTTAACATATGTTCCAAAACACTATTTTTGCAGAAGCACATATATTATTGGATACTAGCCGAAACATTAATATGTTTTTTTATGTAACACTATGATATGTTTGGTAAGATTTGAGCAAAAATCATTTATATTGCTTGAAAAATTTTTCCCAAAAAGATTGTGCTATTCCCTAACATTATCGTAATTTTTCACTTCCACGAAAATTTTTAGTTCTTGGCACCTTTTCTGTAATACAAAATTAAAGTTGAAAAGAAGAATTATTCACTTTTTATAAATGTTTTCTTTAAAATTTTAGCTTTCGCCTCACGGAGATCAACGAGCCGCATTACTTTTTGTAGAAACAACACACTATCCACTGGGCTACGTAGCTGCTATGGTCACCAGCAGAAATTATCCGTTATAGTTACATTTAGATAGCATAGTTTGCAGCCCCACGAGCCCCATGCAAAACATAACATATTTAACAGAAACATACATTTGTTGGCCACGTGGAGCCAGTGGTTGCATTGTCTGCCTTGCATGCAAAGGATGTCGTGCCCAACGGGTTCAATCCCTGCCGTCCGACCGAACATTTTTTTTGTTTTTTTTTTTTAATTTACACATTTATATTTATACTATATTAAATTTATTATGAAATCTTGCGAAATTGGGTTATTAAAGATTTATAGTCAGGTAACAGTGCTTGATATAACGAAATTGGCTGATTTTTTGCGATTCAAATATTACTTTTTTTATTGCAAAAAAACAATTTTGTGAACAAAAAACTGTTTTTGCTACAAACTTTAAAATTTGCCGAAGGAAGTCAAAGAACTCTAACAAAAAGAAGAACGATGGAGTCAGTATAAACATACATAATAATAGATGTTATTAATATTTTAAACATAAATTTATTTAGGGCGTGAACAGTTTTTTACTAGCATTTGAATACCAATTCGCCCTCTAATCAATGCCTTTTATTCTTTAATAATTCATTTTAAAGAAAATAAAACTTTTTAAAGTGGTTTTAGCCTGCAAAACTCGAAACTTAATGCCCCTTTTATATTTGAAGGTTGTCCGTCAATCCTCGTGGACTACTTATTAATAAAGAGCAACTAAACTTTTTTTTATACATTGTTTCTGCGTAATTTTCACTATTTCCTCCTTATTTTCATTTTTTACTGTCCCAACTCTAAGAATTAGTTATATGCCTTTTGGTATTTGTTATGAAGGACCACTATTCCTTTAACCGAACCAAGAAAAAAATTGCTGCCCATAATGCCAAAATGATAAACAAAAACACATTTCCACACATACAGAAAAATGCTGCTCTCAAGGCGAAAACGTATGCTGTTTTGTTTTTCAAAATGTCTATTCTCTTCTTGGTTCGGAATGTCCATTCTCTTTATTCATAATGTAAATAGATATGTTAGACTTAAGCATATCAAAATTTTTGGCCTTTATGCATAAAAACAGTTTTCCGAAAACAACATTGCCAAGCGGTTTCACAGAAATTGTGTCTCTTTTGATTCTTTCGGTGTGTTATGTTGAGTATCTTTCGTCAACATCTCCCGGTTTCGCATCTCTATTTTTTTTTCTCTATAACTCTTCTCTCTGTCGCTTCATGAATAAAAATATGCACAACATATGTTTGTGTTAGTCGAAATTTGCTAAACTCATTATATGTTGCATGGCACACATATGATTTTTATGAAACATTCATTGCCCCAAACTATAATATATTCTAACCATAGTTAACATAGATGTCCCAGAACTTTAGTGTTTAGTTTTAGGAGACATTACATTTTGCCACTTTAAATAATTGTTGTTTAAAATTGTGCCCGAAACACATTGTTGATTTATATCGAACATAGTTGAAAAACATATTTTTCTGAAGATGTATGTATTTGGCACAAACATTTATATATAGCCCCCAACATTATCTTGACGATGTGAAATATGGTATCGAAAATGTTAGGATCTTACAAAGTGGTGCAGGTATTAATATAGTCGCCCCGCCGACTTTAGACTTCCTTTACTGCCCGGTTTGATTACTGAATTATCTAAAGATTTTTCTTAGATAATTTCATTCATTCATTAAATTCATTTCATTATATTGAACATACAATTAATTCCTCAAAAAAGTTGTATACTTTATTACATATTTTTTTCCGAAAAAACGCTACTATTATATATAAATATTGTAAACATGTTTCTCAACATACCTGATCCATCGGGATTTGTTGACGACGCTGTGGTTGTAGTTAAACGTCGGGCCTGATATTTACGTCTCAATGACGACGAAGCCGAGGGATTCTTCGTTTGCTGTTTACCCTCAATATCATTGCCTGAAGCTGAAGATGCTGCCGAAGTAGCAGATGGTGTCAATCTCAACTCATTTTCATTTCTCTGCTGGCTTTTCGATTTATTACCGGCTTTGGCATATGTTGCCAATGTTGTTGCTGGTGTTGAAGTGGCGGCGAAGTATGTGTAGGCTGATGGCCGTAGGGTGCGTATACGATTGTATTTAGAGGTCGTTGTATATTCAACATCACCATCGGTAAATGAAGCAGAGGTCGTTGTTGTAATGGCATTTGCTTGATGCTGCTGTTCAAATTTGGTAGCTGTATTAGTGGGATTTGTTGAGCTCTCATATTCTGCGGCAGCTGGCCTGTTCCTGTATACGAAACGAAAGCTTTTCTTTCGTATTCCAAACGAAAGAAAATTGATTTTTGTTATTTTATTTCGAAAGCAACACTTTCATATTTTGTTGCGAGCTAATAAACAACATAATACAATAAGTGTCAACGGAAAAAAAGTAAAAGCCATTTTAACATTGAATGAATTTCAGGCCCAAAAATTTAAAAAAAACTCATTTTTAATAATCAATGTATTCTCATACAAACGAATCGAACTTTTCAAAAATAGAAAAACCCAAATTCAGTTTCGAATTTTGCAGTGACTGCTTTTCTTTTCGAACTGGTTTTCGTATTCGAATATTACATGAACAGGCCCATTAAGTGCACTCTATTGCAGTGATAGCGGATAAAAATCGAACTTTTGAAATGTTGTAAAAAATGCAATTTCGACAGAAAAACGTGAATTTGAAAATCAAATGTAAATATTTGGCGTAATTTTTTACATTATACTATCTCAAGTGATTCAAAAACGACTGAAAAAATTGTTTCCATAACAGACTGTGATTTGTATTTGTTTGTTTTATAGTGAAATTGCTACACATCTGACATAACAAATGTATTATGTTTAAAAAAAGTGTGAAAAATCCAAAACCAAACAAATATTTTTTGAAAGCTGTTCCAAAAATGCGTGTGTTCTATATCTACCAGGATGAAAAAAATTAATACATATGTTCTGTCCAAAGGACAGCACTTCTGAGATAATACTTTCCGGTGCACATCCACGAATGATAGTTTTTTTAACTAATCGCCAATGTATGTTCTTTTAATTTCAATTTTTATCTAACTTAAAAGTTTTTCATACTTTTAATGTCGGTAACTTTTAACTTGTTTGCTTCAAAATATGCTTAAAAAACAGAGTAAGATTCATGAAATGTACAAATCATTTAAATTTTGTCGCAAAAAGCTGCTAGAATCCAATCTGAAAAAATTTGTGAATTTTTTTGAAAATATATTGAGGTCAAACCGTTTCGACAAGCGTTAGAATACAATTAAAAATTATAAAAAAATTATAAAAATTATATAAATGCAAATAAAACAAGTTTATTTCACTTTTTTCTCGACGTTTGTCGAGTAAAGAGTAAAAAGAGTAAACATAACATTTCTGCTGAATAGATTTAAAAGTTTTGCTGGCAATATTTACCATTTTATCTTATTTAAATTTAGTTATTATTATTGGTTGTATGTCCAGTTTTAATAATTTATCAAATGAAACAAAATGTGGAAAACAATTACTATTTCAAAGAAAAAATTTCTCTGGAAAAGGTCGGAAAAAAGCCGACGAAAAACGTCGAGAAAAAAGATGAAATAAACTTGTTTTATTTGCATTTATATATATTGACCCAAAACAGCCATTAAAAATAAAGAAAATCTATTAAAACTAAGTGTCATAAAAAGAAAAAAAAAAAAAAATATTTATTTGACAAAATATCACAGAATTGTTTAAGTTTACATCAAAACATTGAATTCGATCACACCTAAAGAAGTGAGGCAAACGTCAGTCAACGGCTGCTTGAAATAGACTTTCCGGTCCTCCCATGTTAAATTCATCGCTTCTTGCGTCAATTTTGCCACACTTCCGGGATCCAAAAAGAACATTTTCATTGCTTTTTTGGCGACCTTTTTTGCTGGAAGGACATGGACACTTCCTGGAGACGAAATTCCGCGGACAATCCAGCGAATCCTGGCGAATTCTAGTCTTACTTATTCGTCCATTGTTTATTGTGTCTTTTTTTGTTTAAACAAATTTAGGCCAAAAGGCAAATTTTTCCTTATGTTTCTTGTTTTTTTAACCTGCGCCACACTGTGGAACAGCGGTATTATAATTAGATTTGCATATTTTGCATACGCAGAAGGAGACAAATAGTACACAATGCCGTTAAGTCTTTTCAAAAGCCAGGATGTCTAGCGATACTAGATCCATGGTCCGTCTGCCGTGAACACTATTTTCTAATCAAGCAGGTCCGCAGTTTTTGTCAATCATCTTGCATGAATTTGGCACAAGTTCAGTGTTTTGGTCAGATAGAACCTATTGATTTTGGATATTTATATGTCGCCCGATCTGGACTTATATCCCCAGAAGCAGAGTTTTACCCTTCAAATTTTGCAACAGAAGAACAATTAGTACTTATAGATCAAGTGTCGCAAAATTTTATTGAAATCGGCTTCAGATTTAGATATAGCTCCGCATACAATCTTTCGCCCGAATATGGACTAATACGGTCCCAGAAGCCAGAGGTTTACCCCCAATCTTGTTTGGAAATTTTGCCCACGTAGGACTACAATTAGTAGTGTAGTCAAGGTGTGCCAAAATTTTAATTGAAATCGGTTCAGATCTTAGAATATAGCTGCCCATATATAATCGTTCGCCCGAATTTACACTCATATATGAACACAGAGCCAATTTTTATTACTCGGAATTAGTTGAAAATTTTGCACAAGGAGTAGAATTAGCATTGTAGCTATGCGTGCCAAATTTGGTTGAAATCTGGTTCAAGATTTAGATAATAGCTCCCATATATGTTTTTCTGATTTCGACAAAAATGGTCAAAATACCAACATTTCCTTGTAAAATCGCCACTGCTTAGTCGAAAAGTTGTAAAATTACTCTAATTTTCCTAAACTTCTAATACATATATATTGAGCGATAAATCATAAATAAATTTTTGCGAAGTTTCCTTAAAATTGCTTCAGAGTTAAATGTTTCCCATATTTAACATTTGTTTCCACCTTAGTGCATTAGTCGACTTAAATTTTGAGTCTATAGATTTTGTAGAAGTCTATCAAAATCTGTACAGATCGATGATATTTAGAATGTACACCCTCAAAAAAAAATCGCTTAACATATGTTCCAAACATATTTTTGCAGGAAGCACATATATTATTGGATACTGCCGAAACATTAATATGTTTTTTTATGTAACATATGATATGTTTGGAAGCATTTTGAGCCCAAAAATATTATATGCTTGGAAGAATTTTTCCCAAAGACGATTGTGCTCATTCCCTAACATTATCGTAATTTTCACTTCCACGAAATTTTTAGTTCTTGGCACCTTTTCTGTAATACAAATAAATGTTGAAAGAAGAATTATTCACTTTTTATAAATTTTTTAAAATTTAGCTTTCGCCTGCACGGAGAATCGAACCGAGCGCATACTTTTTGTGAAACAACACCACTATCCCACTGGGCTACGTAGGCTGTATGGTCACCAGCAGATAATTATCCGTTATAAGTTACATTTATAGCATAGTTTGCAGCGCCCACGAGCCCATGCAAACATAACATTATTTAACAGAAACATACATTTGTTTGCCACGTGGAGCAGTGGTTAGCATGTCTGCCTTGCATGCAAAGGGTCGTGGGTTCAATCCCTGGTCCGACCGAACATTTTTTTGTTTTTTTTTTTAATTTACACATTTATATTTATACTATATTAAATTTTTATTATGAAACTTCGAAATGTGGGTTATTAAAGATTTATAGTCAGTAACAGTGCTTGATATAAACGAAATTGGCTGATTTTTGGATAAAATATTATTTTTTATTGCCAAAAAAACAATTTTGTAACAAAAAACTGTTTTTGGTACAAAACTTTAAAATTTGGAAGGAATTCAAAAACTCTAACAAAAGAAGAACGTGGAGTCGAGTATAAACATACATAAATAATTTTATAATATAAACATAAATTTATTTAGGCGTGAACAGTTTTTTACTAGCATTTAATACCATCGCTCTAAAATGCCTTTTATTTTTCTTTAATAATTCATTTTAAAGAAAATAAACTTTTTAAATTGTTTTAGCTGCAAAACTCGAACTTAATGCCCGCTTTTATATTTGAAGGTGTCCGTCAACTCCTCGTGGACTACTTATTAATAAAGAGGAACTAAACTTGTTATTTTATACATTTTACTGCGTAATTTTTCACTATTTCCTCCTATTTCATTTTACTGTCCCAACTCTAAAAAGTATATGCCTTTTGTATTTTTATGAAGACCACTATTCTCTTTAACGAACCAAGAAAAAAATTGTGCCCATAATGCCAAAATGATAAACAAAACACATTTCCACACATACAAAAAATGCTGCTCTCAAGGCGAAAAACGTATGCTGTTTTGTTTTTCAAAATGTCTATTCTCTTGGTTCGGAATGTCCATTCTCTTTATTCAAATTAAATAATATTTAGACTTAAGCATATCAAATTTTTGGCCTTATCATAAAACAGTTTTCCGAAACAACATGCAAGCGGTTTCACAGAAATTGTTCTCTTTTGATTCTTTCGGTGTGTTATGTTGATATCTTTCGTCAACTCTCCCGGTTTCCATCTCTATTTTTTTCTCTATACTCTTCTCTCTGTCGCTTTGAATAAAATATCACAACATATGTATGTTTAGTCGAAATTTGTAAATCATATATGTTGGCATCACACATATGATTTTTATGAAACATTCATGCCCCAAACATAATATATTCTAACATATTAACATAGATGTCCCAAACATTTAGTGTTAGTTTAGGAACATTACATGTTTGCACTTAAATAAATTGTGTTTAAAAATTGTGCCCGAAACACATTTTGTTTATATCGGAACATATGAAAAACATATTTTTCTAAGAGTGTATGTATTTGGGACAAACATTTATATATAGCCCCCAACATATTTGACGGATGTGATATGGTATCGAAAATTTAGATCTACAAAGTGGTGCAGGGTATAATATAGTCGGCCCCGCCCGACTTTAGACTTTCCTTACTTGTTTTTTACTGATTATCTAAGATTTTTTTAGATAATTTCATTCATTCATTAAATTCATTTCATTATATTGAACATACAATTAATTCCTCAAAAAAGTTGTATACTTTATGGTGTTTAAAAACGGAAACCCATATTTACAGACATATTACTTTCGGTTTTGGCAAACAAGCTTAAGGTCTGAGATGACAATCGCTGCTTCTTTTGTAGCGCCTTTCGATACTTGCAAGTTGGATGTCGCCATAAACATGGTTTGGGTATATTTCGCATTAGAGTTGGGGATTGTTATAGTGTCACTAAGTGTCACTCTATG
>PGFW01066386.1:5711-23057 GCA_003123925.1 Haematobia irritans | reverse complement strand
CTACTAGAATGTCACCCATTGTTATTTTAGTTATGTCTTTTAAAACCCCTTCATCTTCTTGCCTTGAATTAGCATGAAAATCGTTGAACAAAATGGCTTCACACCTGTTTCCTCACACAATTTATTGTCGGTAAATGACAGAGCCCTCAAAGCGTTCATTTCAAAATAATTTTTCTAATGAAATTCCCTTTGCGTAAGCCTTTTAAATGTCCTTCCTTTATTGTCAATTACCAAAAAAAGAAAAAAAAAAAAATTAAATAAAATAAAATCAACGAAAACACCAAAGCGCAGGGGGTGGGGGACATAGCCTTTTTGAATAAATTTTTAAAGTTGATTTTCCATCATCATCACAACAATTTGCCGCTTATTGGTTTGTTGTTGCCGATAATAACAATGTATTTTCAAAATGCCTCAATAGACACAATGGAAAATTGGATTGGGCTCCAAAAGAAGCGGCTTTGTTCATTTTCACAACGAAAGAGCGCTTTGATTGATGATGTCGCCTGAATGGCTTTATCACTACAATTGATCTTAAAGAGGACCCATCTTTAGTCTTTAAAACTCAAATTTCAGTTGTAATTATGTTTGTTGTATTTTTTTTTTTTGCTTGCCATTTTTAAAATTGGTTTCAAGTGCTTCGAGGAGATAAGAGGCATAATTTTGAGAAAGGTTGGCTTTTTTATAAACCATTTTTTAATAATGACTAAAAACGATGAGTGTAAAATAAGTATCTAAAAAATTCACAAAAAAATATATACCTCATAATAACTGATAGGAAATTTAAACGTGTTTAAGATAAAATCAAATGAAAGTCGTCATCACTTTATTATTTAACTCACTTTCATTTATTTACGTTAGCTAGTGTCAACGTATTTTTAAGCATTCTCCTATTTTATAAGTGGGAATTGATGATTTAGTGGGAATTAGAAATCGCAACCATTTACTAAATTATGTCAATTTTGGATTTCCTTGTTTGCGACAGTGTATTTACAAAGATACTCGCTATTTGACCTTCAACACAGGTTTAAGGTGTTAGAAAATATGCTAAATGGAACCTGATATAATTATTCGTGTATAGTTTTTCTATGACATTTTCATTTCCAAAAGACTTTTTAAATTTAAAAAGCTGGTAAAATATTTGTATGATATTTAGATAACACAGTGGAACCCTTTTTCAAACTTTGCCGACACTCAGAAAACGGTGACACCTTCTCAGTTATTAGACAATTGCCGTGACACGGTTAGCTAAAATAACACATTAAATTTTTGGCGACCGTCAGGCGCCAACTTTTGCAGAGTTATTACTGTATATTAGTTTATCAAGGGTTGATTTTAAGAGCTATTAGAAAAAAATATAAAAAAATTAGAACACCAATTTAGAAAAATTCATGAAAATCTTACATTTGAATCGATAGTGATATAGTTTTCGCAAAAATGTAATGTTTGAAGAATATTTTCATTGTATTCATACTTTTCCTCTGTTTGCAGTCTAATCTTGTTAGTTCAAAAAAAATGGGTTTCAGCTGAAATTCAAAACAATAATAACACAGTAACGTAAAGTCTAAAATCGGGTGTGGGCCGACTATATTATACCCTTCACCACTACTGAGAACAAAAATATGTGTTACCATCTCAAACTCTTTTAAAATTTTTGTTGGGAGTATTTTATTATTCCCATATAAAAAATATTTATATCTTAAACCAATTTTGGAAACAAGTTATTTGATCTTTTCTTACAAAATCTCTAGAATTCAAAAACTTAAATCGAGCTAACACCCCTGGGTATGAACACAATGTTAGTTAAAAAACATAGTACATACGGGACAACCATGGGATTGCGTAGAAACTTCTTCTAAACACTGCCATCCACACTGCAAAAAAAAGCATGGCCCGCGTTCCAAAGATTTTGTCTTTACTTTTTAAAATTTTTGTATTTGATTCCGAGCAAAAGAAGCGCGAAGAATACAATAATGGATTACTTTTAAGACACAATTCTCTCTTTAAATTTCTAGGTTTTGTGTACTTGCCTGCCTAGGCCAAGCAAATTTTTAAATTTTTAACTTTTTATACCCTCCATCATAGGATGCGGGGGTATATTAACTTTGTCATTCGTTTGTTAACACATCGAAATTATTGCTCTAAGACCCATTAAAGTATATATATTCTGGCCGTCGTGCGTGAAATTCTGAAGTCGATCTAAAGCATGTCCGTCCGTCCGTCCGTCTGGTTGAAATCAACCGGATAACTCCGAAACGAAACAAGCTATTCGACTTGAAACTTATGCACAAGTAGTTTTTATCGATGTTAGGTTCGGATGGTAATTTGAAAATGCGGCCATATTTGGTCCACTTTTTACGTATTAGCCCCCCATATAAAGCGGACCCTCAGATTTGGCTTGTTGGAAGCCTCTAACAGAAAGCATAGATATTTCATCCGATCGGCTGACCTGAAATTTTGGTACATGATTGCGTAATTATGCGCTTCTATAAACAACCATTGCAAAAATTGGTCTATCATCCGGAATCCATAATTATATATAGCCCCCATATAAACCGCATTCCCCAGATTTAGGCTTGTGGAAGCCTCTAAGCAGCAAGCATTATTTAAAATCCGAATCCGGCTGAATTGATACATGGTTGTTAGGTATATCGCGTCTTAACAATCATGGCAAAAATGGTCGACATCGGTCCATAATTATATATAGCCCCCAATATTTAATACCCGATCCCCAGGATTTTGGCTTGTGGAGCCTCAAAGAGAAGCAAATTTTCATCCGATCCGGCTTGAAATTTTCGGTACATGGTGTTGTATATTGGTTTCTCTAACAACCATGTAAAAATTGGTCCACATCCGGTCCATAATTATTAATATAGCCCCCATATAAAACCGATCCCCAGATTTGTCTTGTGGAGCCTCTAAGAGAAAGCATATTTTCATTCCGATCCCGTCTTGAAATTTTGTACATTTGGTGTTGGTTAATATTGGTCTCTCTAACAACCATGCAAAAATTGGTCCATATCGGTCCTTAATTATATTATAGCCCCCATATAAACCGATCCCCAGGGATTTGGCTGGTGCGAAGCCCCTAAGAGAAGCATTATTTTCATCCGAATCCCGGCCTGAAATTTCGGATACATGGTGTTGGTATATGGTTCTCTAACAATCATGCAAAAAATTGCCGTCCACATCGCGTCCATAATTATATATAGCCCCCATATAAACCGATCTCCAGATTTGGCTTGCGAAGCCTCAAAGATTCAAGCCCCAAATTGCATCCGATCCGGCTTTGAATTTGGTACATGGTATTGCGCTACATGGTCTCTAGCAAACCGTTGAAAAAATTTATTTCACATCGCGTCCCATAATTATATATAGCCCCCCATATAAAAAAACGTTTCTCAAATTTTTTGACCTCCGGAGCCTTTCTTGGAGCGAGCAAAAATTCATCCGATTCCGCGTTCAAATTAGGAAACGTGAGTTAGTATATGGTCGCTAACAACCATAACCAAAAATTTGGTCCAATCACACAATAAAATTGGTCCATATTTGGTTTCATTAATCATGGTTGCCACTAGAGCCAACAAATAAATCTACCAAAATTTTTATTTTCTATAGAAAATTTTAGTCAAAATTTTATTTCTAGAGCCAAATTTTTTTGTTAACATTTTATTCGCCGTTCATATATAAAATTTTCCATCCATTGTCAAAATTTTATTTTTTCTAAAGGGAAAAAAATTTTTTGTTTCAAATTTATCGGTTCTATAATCATGCCGTTGCACTCGAAGCCCCCACAAATAAATCTTACTCAAGATTTTATTTTCTATAGAAAATTTTGTCAAAAGTTTATTTCTATAGAAAAATTTTAGTTAAAATTTTATTTCTGTCAGAACATTTTGCGGTGTTCAAAATTTTCTTTCTATAGAAAATTTCTTTGTGAAAAAATTTTTTTATTTCTATAGAAAATTTATTATTTCTATTAAGAAAATTTTGTTTAAAATTTATTTCTGGTAGCGAAAATTTTGTCAAAATTTATGTCTGCTGTGTGGTGGTTCAAAAAACTTGAATTATATACGCTATTGGATCGATCTTTTTTTGATTTAATTATTATACACGTATGGACTTACATACAATTTAGAAGATGGTGTTTAGGAGGCGTTTTAAGATACCTTGCCATCGGCAAGCTGTTACCGCCAACTTTAAGTAAATCGATTGTGTGGGTGGCAGTTAGAAAGACAGTTTCTACGCAATCCATGTATGGAGGGTACATAAGCCTTCGGCCTGGCCGAACTTACCGCCGTATATACTTGTTTCAGTTTTGTTTTCTTCATACGTCACTCAAAGTCTTTTAAACGACCCCTCGTTAACGACAACTTTATTTTTCAAAACTAAGACTTGACTTCAGTAGAAATTATGCTTTGTTTTCAACATAACAAAATGTCTTTTAAAATGAAGTTGTTGAAAAACATGTCCGATATTTGAACATTTTTTGCTTTTGCCAAAAAGACAACAATTTCAAAGGACAATTTCATAATAAATTTAAAGAATTTTTTCTGAATTAAATTAAAGTTCAAGTTTGACACTTAGTCCAAATATTTTTTCTTTTAATGTTTCATGGTACCCATTTTTTAAGTGAAATCACTTAATTAATAACGACAATTATGACTTCGACTTATGGACAAGGGATAAGGAAAAAAAACCTTTATATTAGAGAATGCGTTTTCTGTGTCCTAAACGAAATTTTGCATTCGTATTTTAAACACATTGAAAATCTTTGACTCACCGACAATATTTTTTCAGTCACAATTCGAACTACTTGGCGTTTGCCGTAACGCTTGCCGATGGCAAGGGCTATCTTAAAAACCCCTTAAACACCGTCTTCTAAATTGTTAATGTAAGTCCTATACAGTGGTAATATATTAAATTAAAAAAAAGACCGACGATTAATTACGTATATAATTCCAGTTTGACAAAACATTTCTATAGAAATTAAAATATTTTAACAAAAATTTTTCTAAAAAAATAAAAATTTTTGACAAAATTATTCTTTTTTTTTATAAAAAACATAAAAATTTTCGCGTAGATTATTTTTGACTTTCAAGTGGCAACCCGATGATTATGAAACCGATATGGACCAATTTTTTTGTGGATTTGCGGGACTCGGCTTATATATACTATAGACCGATATTTCGAACAATTTTGGGTATGTTTTTGTTAGCGGCCAAATACTAACACCACGTTTCCCAAATTTTGAACCGCACCGGGATGTTAGAGACCATACACTTAACAATCATGCTTCCAAATTTTTCAAACGCTATCGGGATGACTTTGCTCTTCTTAGAGGTCCACATTCGCCGTCCATAATTTATAATAATAGCCCCCATATTAAAGCGCGATCCACCGATTTTGACTTGCGGTTAGCCTCGAAAGAGAAGCAAAATTTCATCCGATCGCGGCCTAAAATTCTGCTAACATGATGTTGGTATATTGTTCTCTAATGACCATGCATAATTGGTCCACATCGCCCATTAATTATATATAGCCCCCATATAAAAACCGACTCCCCAGATTTGACCTCCGGAACCTTTTTAGAGGGATCAAAAGTCATCCGATCCGATTGAAATTGGTACGTGGTGTTTATGTAAATTGTATCTAACAACCATGCCAAAAATTTGCGTCCATATCGGTCCATCAATTAATATATGCCCCCATATAAAGCCGATCCCCAGATTTTGACTTCCGGAGCTCTTAGAGCGCAGCAAAAATTCATCCGATCCGTCCGTTGAAAATTGGCTACCGTGGTGTTAGGTATATGGTCTGTAACAACGCATGGCAAGAATTTGGTCATTATCGTTCCATATTATTATATAGCCCCCATTATAAAGCGATCCCCAGATTTTGACCTCCGGGAGCCTCTCTTAGAGGATCAAAAGTCCATCCGATCCGGATTAAATTTGGTACGTGCGTTGTTTAGTTAAATTGTATCTAACAAAACCATGCAAAATTGCCGTCCATATCGCAGTTCCATTAATTATATTATTAGCCCCATATAAACGCCGGATCCCCACGATTTGACTTCCGGAGCCTCTTGGCAGGAGCAAAATTCATTCCGATTCCGGTTGAAATTTGCAACGTGGTAGTAGTATAAGACCGCTACATAACCATTGCCAAAATTGGTCCACATCGGTCTATATTTATATATAGCCGCATTTCCCCAATCACACAAAAAATGAGTTCATATCGGATTATAGCGTTGCCACCGAGCCAAAAAATAATCTTACCAAAATTGTTATTTTTTATAAGAAAACATTGCTCAAATGTTATTCTATTAGAAATTTTGTCAATATTTTATTTCTATAGAAAATTTTTTGTCAAAATTGTATTTCTATAGAAATATTTTTTATCAAAAATTTTATTTCTATAGAAAATTTGTTGAAAATTTTTTTTTTTTATTTCTATTAGAAAAATTTTGTCAACAAATTTATTTCTATAGAAAAATTTTCGCTCAAAATTTTTTATTTCTATTAGAAAAATTGTGTCAAAATTTTTATTTCTATAGAAAATTTTGTGAAAATTTTTATTTCTATAGAAAATTTTGCTCAAAATTGTATTTCTATTAAGAAAATTTTTTTGTTCAAAATTTATTTCTAATAGAAAATTTTGTCAAAATTTTATTTCTATAGAAATTTTTTCAAAATTTTATTTCTATAGAAAATTTTTTCCAAAATTATTTATTTATATTAGAAAATTTTTCCAAATTTTTATTTTCAACATTTTATTTCTATTGAAACTTTAAACTTTAATATATATACGTATTTTAGCGCGCCTTTTTTGTTAGTTTAATATATTACACGTATAGGACTATGTGGTATAGTAGTACGGTGTTTAGGCAAGTTTTAATGATACCTTGCCATCGCCGACCCAAGTAATTCGATTTTGTGGATTTGACAGTCCTCAGTAGAAGTTTCTACGCAATTCATGGTGGAGGGTACATAAGGCTTTCGGGCTGGCCGATTTTCATTACGACCGTACTTATACTTGTTTCATTATAATTTTAAGTATTCATTTATTAAAAATGGCGTATTCTTAAGAAATTTTCTTGTTTGGTTAAGGTCAACTTGTTCTTTAATAATTGGCTGAAAAAATCTTCTCAAAATTAAAGAGATAGAAATTGTCTTTAAATCTGTTGTACCTTTTTGCATATCCTGACAACAAAAGCAAAAAAGCGGGCTTTTTTTTTAAAAAAATAGGAGACGTTTTTCCAACGCTTTATTTTAATGACGCATTTTTTACTTGAGACATAGCATAGTTTCTACTTGGCAAGTGGAGTCTGAATTTGAAAATTGCATAAATTTTGCCACGTTAACACGATTTTTAAAGCGACTTTAATCGCACATGAAGCAAAAAAAACAGAAAAAACGAATAAATTAAAATTTGCTGCCCATCTTGCAGCAAAACTTAACATTTATAAAAGAATTTGCGCTCTTAAAGTACCCTTACTCGGAATCAATACCAAAATCATTAAGTGTGAGGACAAACTCTTTTGGAAAACCAGGCATGATTTTTTTCTTTGTATGAAATGCGTTTTCTCTCCTAAGTCAAATTTCGCATTTTAAGCGACATGAAATCATTTGATCCCACGACAATATTTTTTTCAGCTGGCCATAATTGTTGCCGTTGCTACTAATAGAAGTTGCTGCATGAGTGAATTGAGGCAGTTTCTTCCGAAAAACGATCGTTCCATCTAAACACTATACAGGAGTATAAAGGGTTCTTGTACTAATCAAACCTAAATTTTCTATAATTTAGTTAATCTATCCTTAGCTTAACCTGAGGTTTAAACGTAAATAAAAAAAATATTTTTAATTCTCAGTTAAATAAAAAAATATATGAAATATATTGCCCTTTAGAGTTGATATTACTTTTTAAACAGATTTTAGGTTTGCTTTTTCATTTGTCTTTTTCTCGTTCTTTCTCCGCTTTCTTATCAAAAATCTTGGACTAGACCTGCGTCCCATCTCTTTTTGTGTCGTCTGGATGATGGTGGCCAAAAATTTAATGGCTTACCCTGTCTTGGTATGAATTCTTGCCAAATCTTCACGATCTGTAACAAATTGTTTCCATTGTCATTTCTTCATAGGGCTACCATATTTGCGCAAAACGTTGTATTTCCCTTTCATAGAATTTTAATACGAAGTGCATTCGATTCATCTTATGAATTGCCTGAACTTTCACCTTATAACCTTTTCAGTTTAGATTATCTAAATCTTCATAATATTTGGCCAAAAATCATTTTATTCTCATGTCTTCATACTAAACAGTACGATCGAGCTCCTCATAAGTCACTTATGAAATTCCGTAAAAACCATTTTGACAAATTCTTTTCGTACATTATTACGATAATAATCCCAATCTCAATATGGGGTAATTTTCTGAGATATTTTGTTGGACTTCTTCCTTACAGAAGGCCATATTTTAGTTTAAATAATTCCCAAGGACAATTTTGTTGCACGAGCAAAACGTTTATATTATAGTTTAAATACATACCTATCGAATATCCAAAGTTTGCGTCTACGAAATTTTTTCAAATTGTTTCATTTGCATTTTTTGGGCACACGTCTTTACCACAATCTGGCTAAATTGCTGGCCCGCTAATTTTTTAGCGGCCATTAATATTTTTATCTTTGTGGGGCCGAAAATTAATAGCAAATAAGAGGGAATACAAATATACTAAGAATTTGATATTATTAAACAATTATTTTTGCAAAATTATTATTTATCTAGCCAAAACAATTAATTTCAATTTATTGAACTATTAAAAAGCCAAAATGTCAATCACTGTGAAGAAATGCTCACTAGTAACATTATGGGTATCAGCTTTTCTTTTGAACATTCATTATTATCAAACAGGGAATATATATTCATTACTAGTTGTGTTCCTTTAACGTACTACTTAGCTTACTACTCTTACTAGTTTTTACTAGAAACCGGTCCTTTCCACCCCTAAAAAATAGTAAAAGCATAGGCTAATAAAATTATTAGAGAATACAATGTCAAAATTGCATGTCTCTTCTTCCTTAAAATTTTTTTACTATAAGTTACTCGACAAATTCTTTCGCAGTAAAAGTTGTAGATATGTCATGACCAAAAGAATAATTATTTGCTTCAAATTTTTTCCCAAACTAAAGTAGCTTCGAAATTCTTTTTTTTGGGAAATAATTTTCTGTAACTTTTTAATGGCATTTAAGATAATCATCATTAATTTTTTCTTTGTGCCAAAGCTGAAATTGCTTTTCTCTATATTATAGAGGTTTTGTTAGGTCGCCTTTAGTGGATTTCACGGCGTAGGTCTATAGAAGTTTGGAAAGGTGGACAACCTCGGATGTATGAAATTTAGTGTTTACTTGGCAAACGCGCAAATTATGCACCGATTTTCATGATTATTGCTTTTGCTTGGATAGAACTTATAAACTACCCATAAAAAGATTGTGTATGTGTGGCGAATATATTTTCTAATATTTTGCGCAGATAAGGCCTTACAATTTTATTTTTTTTTTTTGCAAAATTTGAACAAAGTGGGCGTCTGCTATTTTGAGTCCTAGCAAGGACTACACTGTCCTTATAAAAATTCTACGTATATTCTGGAGGGAAAATTTTGGTTGACCCACCTTTGTGCTTTAGATTTAACGTGTAGGACTCCACAATTGCGAATTTTCAAAACAATTGCGAACCAAATTACCACTTGCCTTTTCGAAAAAAAGTACCAAAACATTGACCGGACAAAAATTCGGCACACCCTTTAATGGACCAAAAGACCTCTACGTTTTGAATTTCATGCAAATTCGCGATAAAAGTTTTAATGCTTATGTCATGAACAGACCCCAATGAGGCGTTCGGCGGTTCATATGGAAGCAAATCGAAACTTTAGGCCGAAGTATGTTCCATTCTTCAAGAATTGACCTGCATGTAGAAGGAAATAACGTGTCTGGATAAAACTTTCAGCACTATTTGTTCATCTATTGAAGGAAGTAGCCTGCATTTACAAACAGATAGCCAGACAGAAGGAGACATCGTCTTATATATTTCTCCCTGATCAAGCTTATATATACTTTCTATAGTCAGAATTCGTTATTTGTATGTGTTTACAAAACGAATGAAAACCCCCAACCTTATTTAAATACTGATAATTATGCGCTTATTACTCTACTTTATTGGCCTAGAAGCCAGAGTTTGTTACTTTGATTATAATTTTTGCAAAAAAGGAGTACCTTTTTATAACAAAGTAAAACCATAGCTTCTTTCTATTTGTAATAAGGATTCGAAGCTTTTCCTGCAAACAAATTCTGCCATTTGTCAAAAAAAATTTTCGATATAAAAAGTATTTAATTTACTACATTGCTTTGAAAATTATTTATTTCAAATTCACAATGCTTTTTTTGTTTTTATTTGACATTTTACAATTTTTACTCTATATTTTCGTTCACTGTACATTTTAACAAATAAAATTAGAAATCTGAGAGGATTTTCAATATTTCTCTTTTTACTACTTTTTACTACGACGGTAAAGTAAAGGAACACACCTTTATTATATGCGAATGAACAGAAAGTAAGAAAAATTTTCGTTTCATTCAAAGCGATTGATTCAAAAGTTTACGATTAGCTGAAAATTTTACTACTAATTATTTAAGATTGCCATTCCGTTTGCAGCACATCGAAATATTCGATTTCCATATATAAAGGTATACCTAAAACAGTTTTCTTGCGATTCAAAGATTTTTTAACCCTCCCCTTTTAGATTCTCATTTATTGAATGGGATGGTATACTAACTTGTTTAGGTAATGAAAAAAAATAAAGAATTTCTTGGCTATCGATGATTAAAGTCCATCTTATACGGCCCGAGATTTCGCACATGATTCAGTATCATGCCTTTTTATGCATATTCTGTCTGCGTAATTATATAAGCGTCCCCATATCAATCCACCACCATAGAATAGTTGATGAATATTATAACAAGTTTTTTCATTTACGTTTGTAACATATCGAAATATCGATTTTCCGACTGTAATAATCGAATGTCCGTCTGCTCTGTATTGGCTGTAGACACGCTTACAACCTTAAAATAATGATACCTATTGTACTGAATTTAACTTTCAGATTTTAATATAACAGGTTTGGCTGATAAGTCTCCCGGTCTGACACATATTATTTTTTTATTAGTACCAACCATCAAAATTGATTCGGTATCATAAAATTTTGAACGTCTTGCTAATTTCAATTAGTTTGGAGATAAGAGCGTCTTTTGTGTAAGCAACTTTTGCTTATTGCTGAAAAAAAATTAAAAAATGAATTTCTGTTTTGATAAAATACTGTTTTCTGAAAGGGAAAAAATACCGGTGGAAGCAAAATACTTCGGCTTTGATAATGAGTTCCGCGATCTGACCCAGAGGCCAAATCAACAATTAATTTGATTGGTATGCAAAATTCAAGCATGCGTGAATGAAGCACGGAAGTGGCTGTGAACGCAAGTGACGCCCGAAAGAGGTTGGGTTTACCGACGAAAAACACCAAAAATATCCACAAAAATGATTTTGAAATGACTGTTAAAATTGAGATAGCAGAGGCCTTTAAAGCATATGAAAAGGAACATGTGTTTTTGGTCATATCATTCATCAATATTTGGATATTGCGGAAGCTCAGCTGTGCAAAATGGGTGCCGCGCGAGCTCATATTTCACCAAAAACAAAAACGTGTTTTTGATGATTCTGAGCGGTCGTTTTGCAGCGTTAAACTCATAATACACCCGAGTTTTTCCGTTCGATATGCTGACAATTCGGGATGAAACATGGATACCATCACTACACTCCTACTCCCAATCGACATGTCGACGGAGTGGACAGCGACCGGTGAACCCTCTCCGAAGCGTGGAAAAGACTCAAAAGTCCGTTTGCGCAAAGTAATGGCCTCTGTTTTTTGGATGCGCATGGAATTATTAAATAATAAAAAAATTTTTTTATTCGATTATTCTTGAGAAGGGAAAAACCATTCAACCACAGCTGACTATTATATTTGCGTTCATTGGAGCGTTCCTGAAGGTCAACATTCGCCGGCCCCACAAACTGGCCCACATGAAGAAGAAAAAAGTTGTTGTTCACCAAGACAAACGCACCGTGCCCACAAATCATTTGAGGAAAACGAATGGCAAAAATTTTCATTGATTTGGGCTTCGAATTGTTTTTCCACCACCGAGCCGTATTTTCCAGATCTTAGCCCCCAGCGCACTTTTTCTTGTTCTCAGACCCTCAACAAGGATGCCTCGCAGGGAAAAAATTGGCCTGCAAATGAGAGGTTTGATCGCCGAAATGCAGGCTTATTTTGAGTCCTCAATTTTTCGGGCTGGAAAAAAAAGTCGAGTTACTACCAATATGGGCTATCCAAAAAAATTGGAAGGTCGTATTAATCGTTGTTTATATGTTCTTATTAAGATTGTTGGTAACCATATATGTATTCGCCCGATTTTCCCAAATTTGGCCATAAAACCCTTCTTTAAACCGATCTTAACCTTCAAAGTTTGTCAAAATCTTATTCTTCTATAACTGTTAATTTATATCATCAAAATTGATTTAGATTTAAGATAACAGCTTCATATATATGTATTGTGCAAACTTTCTTCGTGTCATCAAACCAAAACTGCAAAAATTAACATATCATCGAAATAAGGTTCAGATTTAAAAAGATAATTTCCCATATATATTGAACGCTCCGATTTTCAAAAAGTTGGCCCTAATAACTTTTTTTACCAAAACTGCCCTCATTTTATAACCGATTTTACTCAAATTTAGAACAACAAACCTGGTATTCAAAAAACCTGAGAAAAGAGCAATCCAAAATCGGTTCATATTTAGATATAGCGCGCCCTATTTTTCCAAAATTTGCGCCTATAGTTACTCTTGTGGTTATACCAGTGCCTACTCAATTTTAGATGGTTTTAGCCGATCTTATTCAGACATCAACATGCTAGCCTCCTTCATAAGATATAATTGTCGACTTTTCAAATTTTCAAATTTCCCACAGAGTAATTAAGCGTTTTGCTTTCTTTTTTTTGATAATGAGACTCAATGATTTAGTGGCATTATAAATTTATAGGCCTGCAAAAAACAAGTATAGATCCTTAATAATCAAGAAATTTCTGCTTTCAGATTGAGATTAAACTTGTTACCCCCTGATTGCTTCTTACCTTATTCGAAATGCGATTTATCTCCCCAAAACATATATCAAATAATACCTCACGAATATTGAGATTCACTTAAACATAGTAGGGGTATGTGAGTCACGGTTCTCACTATTATTCATATTAGAAAATTTTTGCCAAAATTTAGTTATATAAAAAATACGTGAACATTTATTTCTATCGAAAATTTTGTAAAAACATTATTTCTACAAAAAAGTTGGTCAATTTTTTTTCTATTAGAACATTTTGACAAAATTTGTCAATTTTTTTTTCTATAGAACATTCTGGCAAAAAATTTTATTTCTATTAGAAAATTTTTGTCAAAATTTTATTCCTATAGAAATTTTGTCAAATTTTATTTTTATACGAAAATTTTGCTGAGTAAAATTCTTATTTCTATAGAAAACTTTGTTCAAAAACTTTATTTTCCTAAGAAAATTTTTTGTCAAAAATTTATTTCTAGAAAAATTTTGTCAAAATTATTATTTTTTATTAGAAAATTTTGTCAAAATTCTATTCTATAGAAAATTTGTCAAAATTTTATTTTTATGAAAAATTTTTTTAAAAAATTTTATTTCTATAGAAAATTTTGTCAAAAATTTTATTTCTTATGCGAAATTTTTTAAAAATTTATTTCTAAGAAAAATTTTTGTCAAAATTTCATTTCTATAGAAAAATTTTGTCAAAATTCATTTCTATAAAATTTTTGTCCAAAATTTTATTTCTATTAAACAAAATTTCTTACAAAATGGGCATACTTTCTATAAGAAAAATTTTGCCAAATTTTATATCACAGAAAATGTTGTTCAAATTTTATTTATACAGAAAATGTTGTCAAAATTTTAATTCTCATTAGAAAATTTGCTTAAAAATTGTAATTCTGCAGAAAAGAAAATTTGCAAAATTCTATTTTCATTACAGTAAAATTTGTCACATTTGTATTTCCATAGAAAATTTTTTGCTCAAAATTTTATTCTGTATGACAATTTTGTCAAAAATTTATATTTATACAGCAAAAATTTATTGTCAAATATTTCATTTATACAGAAAAATTTGTCAAAATTTTATTTCTATAGAAAATTTCGTCAAAATTTTATTTCTATTTAGAAAAAATTTGTCAAAAAATTTATTTTCTATTTAGAAAATTCTTTGTCAAAATTTTTTATTTTATTAGAAAAATTTTGTCCAAAATTCTTATTTCTATTAGAAAATTTTTGTCAAAAATTTTTGATTTTTATTGGAAAAATTTTTAAAAATTTTATTTCTTACAGATAAATTTGTCAAAATTTTAATTTTCTCGCCCAGAAAATTTTCGTTAAAATTTGCTAATTCTACAGAAAAGAAAATTTTGTCAAATTCTATTTCTACCAGTACAATTTTGTTCACAATTTGTATTTTCCATAGAAAATTTTGTCAAAATTTTTATTTTCTGTAGACAATTTTTGTCAAAATTTATTTATACAGAAAATTTTTTTTTTGTCAAAAATTTTTATTTATTACAGAAAATTTTTTTTTGTCAATATTTCATTTATACAAGAAAAATTTTGTCAAAATTTTTATTTCTATAGAAAAATTTCGTCAAAATTTTTATTTCTAATTAGAAAATTTTGTCAAATTTTATCTTCTATAGAAAATTTTGCTTCAAATTTTATTCCTATAAAAAATTTGTCAAAAATTTCATTTCTATAGAAAATGTTTTCAAATATTCCTACTTCTATCGAAAATTTTTGTTCAAATTTTTTATATCCACAGAAAATTTTTGCCAACATTTTATTTCTGTAGAAAATGTAGTTCAAAAATTTTTAGTTTCTATAGAAAATTTCCAGTATGTCAAAATGTGTATTTCTTACAGAAAAGAAAATTTTTGTCAAATTTTATTTATACAGACAATTTTGTGCTCAAAATTTTAATTTCCTATAGAAAATTTTGTTACATTTTTTATTTCTATAGAAATTTTGTTCCAAAATTTTATTTTCCACTAGAAACGAAAATTTTGTTCAAAATTTTATTTATATAGTAAATTTTGGTCAACATTTTATCTTCTACAGAAGATTTTGTCAAAATTTTATTTCTACATAACAGAAAATTTTGTCAAAATTGTGATTTCCATAGAAAATTTTGTCAAAATTATATTCCATATAAAATTTGTTCAAAATTTTATTTCTATAGTAAAATTTTTGTTCCAAAATTTTATTGTATACATGAAAATTTTTGCTCAGAAGTTTCATTTATACAGAAAAATTTTGTCAAAATTTTTTATTTCTATAGCCCAAATTTTCTCAAAATTTTATTTCCATAAGAAAATTTTGTAAAAAATTTTTTATTTCTATAGAAAATTTTGTCAAAAGTTCATTTATACAGCAAATTTTGCAAAATTTTATTTCTATAGAAAATTTTTTGTCAAAAATTTTATTTTCTATAGAAATTTTTGTCAAAATTTTATTTCTATTAGAAATTTTTTTTGTCTAAAAATTTTATTTCTATAGAAAAATTTTGTCAGAAATTTATTTTCTATATAAAATTTTTTCAAAACTTCTATTTCTATAGAAAATTTTTTCAAAATTCTATTTTCTATAGAAAATCTGTTCAAAACATTATTTCTACAGAAAATTTTTTTGTCAAAAGGTTATTTCTAAAGAAATTTTGTCAACATTTTGTTTCTATAGAAAATGTTTTCCAAAATTTTATTTCTATAGAAAATTTTGATCAAAAATTTTATTTTCTTACAGAAAATTTTTAGTCAAAATTTTATTCTGTAGAAAATTTTTGTCAAAATTTTAATTCGTTTTTTAGAAAATTTTTGTCAAAATGTTAATCGTTTAGAAAATTTGTTTCCTCTTCTTTTGGATAAGCCCTACATCTTGTAGCTTTAGTCAATGCATGGTTTTAAGCTTGAAACAGAAACAAACAAATGAATAAATTTTATTTCTGTTAAAAAATGTTCAAATTTTATTTCTATAGAAAATTTGTGAAGTACCTCTTAGTTGGAGAGGAAATTCGAAAAATTCTACCAAAACAATCAACGAATTCTACCATCTATACCAATCTACCAAACAGTAAGAAATCTACCATTTTGGTAGAATTCTACGAATTGGTAGCAACCGTGGTAGCGGCCTTGTTACTTTACTTACTTTTGTTATGACTTTGTTTTTTACAATAAATTAAATTAATATATAATTGATAACCTATAACTTTAATAAAAAGCACCATTTGTTACTTAAAATATTTTTAAAATTATATTTCTCCTCACTTTGTTCATATAGACGTATTGACATTTTCGCCATGTACTCAACGTATGACATTAACATTGCATTCAAAAATCCTTTGCATTCTTCTTGTATCCTTCTGTGATTTCTTTACTTTGGAAGTCAATGGCATCGTATTTTGTTTATGATGTCGTCGTTTAACATAAATGGGCCCATTTAGCCGGTGTGTCTGTGTGTATATGCGATGGTTTTGTTGTCTTTCATTCTGTTCGAATGTTCAACAGAAATGGCACATCCCAAGAATGAAGGGTTGCTATGATGTATTCGTCACAGGTAATCGTAACAAATCCAATTTTGTCTATCATCCCCTTGTTCGTAAACAAAAATTTCACACCATGTGACACTATGGAATTGAAACTGAAACATAGGGCCAATTGAAATGGCACATGCGCAATCCAATTTGAAAAAAGTAAACAAACATCTGTCAAATTTTAACAGTTGACAATGCCACACGGTAAAAACACAAGGGGTGGTTCGTGAGTCCTATTTGCACCCTTGAGAAAGTGAAGAGATTTTGACAGTTGTCTTACATAAAATCAGCCAAAGTAAGGATATGAATAAACAAAATTTCACAATTTGTTCTCTTTTGCAGTTGATACTCTCTGTTTTTGCCATTGGGAGAGAGATTTAGGGAGAGTATGAGAAAAGCCATCCAAAAGCAAATGTCAAAAAGTCTGAAAGTGTTAGTGGCTGCATTTTGGCATAAAAAATATTATTCTTCAATAAATTTATAAAAATACTAAGGAAATCTTATGAAAATCGTTCTAAAATTGGTCGAAAAAGTAGTGCGGTTACTATTCGTGTGATAGAATTATCCTCAAATACTGAAAACTTTAAAATTTGAAGGGTTTTTC
>PGFW01066353.1:8558-30624 GCA_003123925.1 Haematobia irritans | reverse complement strand
TAATGGAATTCATCAATAAAAAAAAAAAAAAAAAAAAAAAAAACACTTAAAGATCTAAGCTATAATTATGGTACAATAAATAAACAAAATCATAAAAAAATAATATTATTAATCATAATTCAAAATAAAAAAACTATTTTTAAAACAAATATACATATACTTGAATTTTTTTATATGTTTTAAAAAGGAAAATAAAAATTAATTATATATTATCTTTGAGGATTGAGTTCTAGAATCTCACGTGAATGAAACAAAGTTAAACAAAAATTACAAAAGAAGAGGTCTCAATATTATTATTATTATTTAAAAAACTTTATAATTACAAGTTTATATTAAATTAAAAAATCCAAAGAAAGTAAGGCTAATTAGCTTCGGTTTCATAATAGATTTTTATAATGAATAATGCGCCTATATATAATAAAGAATTTAACTTATAGACAAATGAAATCTATGTTTAAGGATCGATAAATAAGATTGTTTTACGTGAGACAAAGATCATTCGATCAATATGATTTTATTAACATCTACTAATACAACTGATAACATATGTAGTTACTACTATTATATTTATGTACATAAAATATATTACTACATTGAATGTTTATTTACAAATTACGGAAATGAGATTTTTTATCAAAATAGATATACGTAGAACCATTTCATAACCAACAGCTATTAGATTTGAACCAGCATTCCATGCATCAAATTATAGCGTAAAGTAATTTTACGCATATAGGGCACATATTAAGAGGCGCCTTTGGATTAAATGTTAAAATTGAGCATTCTTAGAAGAATTTCTCTCAAGCTGTAAAAGAATTATTTATATATTATTTATTTCAAATTAATTTTGGCATTTAATCATGAGTATGTCGTAGGCTCACCCTTGATAAACGATGAAATACCAAACCATAATTTCTCTGTAATGTGTATCATACATTACACATTCCATTTTCAGGGTTACTTCATTTTCTTCTCTTAATTATTATAAATCTTTCCCATTGGTTTTCCATCTAATTGTTTAACATCCATGCAGGAAAGTATCGTCCTTTCTCCATGTGAACATTTTTTGCCGAACCAACATGTTCATAGTGTATTTCTTCTGGTATCAATAAACTACAATATCCCATTATCCCCGGAAGCAATACAGGTATTAGTTGTAATGGCGTATAATGAATACCGTTGCAGCACTAACAAAATTATCCAATTTTTGCTGTTTGGAACATAACTTTTGTTGGTATTACAATTAAGACACAACGGCATCTAAACAAACAAAAAATTGCAAATAACATTTTATCACGGTGGTTATCCTTAAACTCTAAATATTTTACTTACTATTAGGATGAATCGGCATAGGCTATCATACTGGGTTCCCAAATGGACACCAGTTCCATGTACTCACAAAACATTTTTGGCACTAATTCTTTATAGTGATGGTTCCATTAATTTCGTATATCGTAATATAACAAATCTACGATAAAACAATTCACAGTAGCCATCTGGGGCCTGAAGTATCGTAATGCAAAGCGATATCTGAAAATAGACACAATTCATGGAGATTCATCGAATTGATAAATGTATTCATAAACTTAACACTTATTCCCTTTTCCTACATAGAAATAATTTATCGTGGAGCAATTTTAATAGAACGCACCATCCATTTCGAAACGATTTCAATTTTCTTCGAATCATTGGTAACATCCCGATATTGGCAATAAAACATTGAAAAGCTGAAAAGGGCTTGTGACCGAATAACTAAAAGAAATTTCAATGTAAATGTAAATTAATGAAAAGGTATACCAATTTGATATTTTTATAAACTCAACAAGTTATTTAAAAACATTGAAATAATGTAGAGAGACATAGTTACATTCTTGTAAACTGCATACAATTTTCTTCATAATTACCCAGCAAAAAAGCGTCTGCCGAAAAAGTAGCGAAAATGTTCTTATTTGGTATTCGGAAATGACTGCAAAATAAAATCCCAGCAAAAAAAAATTGGAAGGTGTTCCACAAACATTTCTTTTAAAGCGCCAATCCGGAATCCCATCCCAAGTTTTTTCCATTCTCAATGCAGTCCTTTTGGACAGTCTAAAAACATTTTTTTAAAGCGCTCTCGGATCCCCATTAAGTTTTTCCACTTCCGATGAATTCCTTTTGGACAGGTCCACAACAATTTTTGCAAAAGGCGCTCACCGGGATCTCGCTATCGATTTTTTTTTTCACTTTCGATGCATCCTTTGGAAAGTCTTAAAAAGTAGCGGAGTTAGGCGTTTTAAGTGAAAATTGAAGTTTTGGACAAATAATATTGCAAAAAAGAAAATAAATAAAAAAGTAATTAATGAAAAAATTCGATCCGCGTGGGATTTGAACCTGTGGCTTTTTGCCTTTATCAACTTCCATTGAGAAGGGTTAGCAAATTACGATTATTTTTTAATTTTTTGTTGAGTTTTACATGGAAAAACAATATGCCGCAAAAAAAAAAAAACAAACAAATAAAAACGATGTATAACATAAAAAAATATTTTTTTTTTGAAAATATTTAATAAAAAACTTTCCTCTGGTGAGGTTTGAACCAGCGTTTTTTATTTTTTCATTCAAAATAATAAAGAACATCTCAGGAATAGTTAGAATGTCATAGGTTCAAGTATCACAACATTGCCAACCAGGTTCAACCCCCGTTGAAGCGAGAAAGAGTTTTTTCAATACGTAAAAATAGTTAATAAGAAAATGAAAGTTACAAAAAATACTGTAAAATAAAAAGTGAATTGGAAAAAAAATTGTTTTTAGTTTTTTTTTTTTTTTAATTTCTTTCATCAAATGAACATCCAAGGTACAAATTCTAAAGCAATGGCAAAGGATCCAAAATGAAATACTTCGGCCCTAGACAAGCCCAACATTCATTGGAGGGATCCAAGTTTGCACTACTTCCGATCACAAATTGGGTGATCCCGATGAAATACTTTGTTTTGAAGCTATTTTTTGTGGGAATGAAAATTGACGCAGAAGCAAGCAACGAATTTAACATGGGTTTGTCATAGAACGGATGTACACCATTTCAACAGCCGTTGCACTGAATTTGCATCACTTCTTAAGGCGTGATACAAAATCAGTGTTTTAGATGTGAATTATAAAAAGTTTGTGATAATGGTATGTAATAATTGTACAATTTTTGCATGATTTTTAATGCATTCTAACGCTTTGCATTTGGCTTCAAATTTTTTAAAACTTCGCAATATTTTTCCTAATGCACTTAGCATTTTTTCGACAAAATTTAAGTAATTTGAACCATTTTATTAATTCTGTTTTTTAGACTATTTTAAACAAAAAAAGTGAAAAATTACCAATCAAAAGTATGAAAAAAGCGAGTTATAAAAATTTTAAAAAACATCCTGCATAATTAAAATAAATAACATCTTTGGGAGGACATTTTTGGAAGTGCTTTTATAGTTATTTCATTTTTTTTTTTTGCTGGGTGAATTTGAAAAATTTTCAATTGAAATATTAATAGATTCCATTCATTTTTAATTAAAAGAAAATACAATCACAAAGATTACCAAAATCAATTAAATTTCTATTTGAATTCTGTTTTCAAATGGATTCAGTGATTGACGATATATAGTATTTCAAATAAAAAATAATAATACCTCTGACCATTGTATCTGCAAACATTGCGGACACATTAGCTGATGAGTTTCTGCTTGATTTTCCTCCAAAATATCCAATTTAAATTCAAAACTTGGATAATGTTAACTCAAAGGAACATCATCCATATTTCGTTCAGCATTTTCCAATTCAATGGGTAAAGCGTAAACTTAACATTACTTTCAACAGATGCTACAGCTACTACACCCAACCGATTTTCCTCACGATTATAACCACCGCTAGGTAAAAACGAAACATTGTACACAGGAACCATCTTCAATAGCAATGGCATAATGTAGCTGGATTTGTGGCCATCATGTTGTCTTTGGTTGTTTAACTTTAAACAGCAATAGACTGTTCTATGATGTTTCGGATTGGAGATTTGGTAAATTTAAACATATCCTTTCGATGTGCAACTAAAAGGTATTGTTTCTCTCACTTGGGCAGCAGAGGCAACCAGGCACAACATACTACAGGAGAGCCACCAAATAGAAATGCATCAGCTGAAATGATAAGGAAGCAAATTAGGGTCTTTGGTATAAATAAAGAATAAGACGTTTTACTTTTGTCGTTTATCGCTTGATATCGTTTTCATTTGTCGCCATTCGATATTATCTTCAGGTTCTCCTATACTCGAGTGTAGTTTACCATTTTTTTTAAATGCAAATTTCATCGACTCTTCTTGCCGCGGCAAATATTTGGCATTGTATTGCGTTTTCAGCATTGAATACTGAGGTTTGAAGTCGCAAAATAACATCTTAGATGAATAATTGGAACGTATACTAAAAAAGAAAAAAATAACAAAGTGGTTACATAAGCTTATATAGCTGAGATAAATGAAGATAGCGCGCAAAGAAAATATGACCCATAAATTGATTCAATATAGAGAAAACTTAAGAAAAGAAATGAATAATACAAAATTTACAACAACACGGTTGCCAACTAATCTCAAACAATTTGAAGACAATTTCACACAAATCAACCAAATTTAAAAAATCTTTCTTTGAAGTTTTCGGTCATATTTTTGTGGTATTTTTTCTATAGAAAATTTCGTCAAAATTTTATTTCTATAGAAAATTTTGTCAAAATTTCATTTCTATAGAAAATTTTGTCAACATTTTATTTCTATAGAAAATTTTGTCCAATTTTTATTTCTATTTTTCAAAATTATATTTCTATAGAAAATGTTGTCAAAATTTTATTTCTATAGAAAATTTTGTCAACATTTTATTTCTATAGAAAATTTTGTATAAATTTTATTTCTATAGGAAATTTTTGTCAAAATTATATTTCTATAGAAAATTTTGACAAAATTTTATTTCTATAGAAAATTGTGACAAAATTTTATTTCTATAGAAAATTTTGCCAAATTTTATTTCTATAGACAATTTTATCAAAATTTTATTTCTATAGAAAATTTTGTCAAATTTTATTTCTATAGAAAATTTTGTCAAAATTTATTTCTATAGAAATTTTTGTTAAAAATTTTATTTCTATAGAAAATTTTGTCAAAATTTTATTTCTATAGAAAACTTTGTCAAAATTTTATTTCTATATAAAATTTTGTCAAAATTTTATTTCTATAGAAAATTTCGTCAAAATTTTCTTTTTAAAGAAAATTTTGTCAAAATTTTATTTCTAAGAAAATTTTGTCAAAATGTTATTTCTAAAGAACATTTTTTTTTAATTTTATTTCTATAGAAAATTTTGTCAAAACTTATTTCTATAGAAATTTTGTCACATTTTATTTCTATAAGAAAATTTTGTCAACATTTTTATTCTATAGAAAATTTTGTCCAAATTTTATTTCTATAGGAAATTTTGTCAAAATTATAATTCTATAGAAAATTTTGTCAAAATTTTATTTCTATAGAAAATTGTGACAAAATTTTATTTCTATAGAAAATTTTGCCAAAATTTTATTTCTATAGACAATTTTATCAAAATTTTATTTCTATAGAAATTTTGTCAAAATTTTATTTATATAGAAAATTTTGTCAAAATTTTATTTCTATAGAAATTTTGTCAAAATTTATTTCTATAGAAAATTTTGTCAAAATTTTATTTCTATAAGAAATTTTGACAAAATTTTATTTCTATAGAAATTTTGTCAAAATTTTATTTCTATAGAAAATTTTGTCAAAATTTTATTTCTATAGAAATTTTTGTTAAAATTTTATTTCTATAGAAATTTTGTTAAAATTTTATTTCTATAGAAATTTTTGTCAAAATTTTATTTCTATCGAAAATTTTGTCAAAATTTTATTTCTATAGAAAATTTTGTCCGAATTTTATTTCTATAGAAAATTTTGTCAAAATTTTATTTCTATAGAAAATTTTGTCAACATTTCATTTCTATAGAAAATTTTGTCAACATTTTATTTCTATAGAAAATTTTGTCCAACATTTTATTTCTATATAATTTTTTGTCAACATTATATTTCTATAGAAAATTTTGTCAAAATTTATTTTCTAAGAAATTTTTTTTAATTTTATTTCTAAAGACATTTTTTAAAAATTTAATTTCTTATAGAAATTTTCTGAAAATGTTATTCCTATAGAAAATGTTTGTCAACATTTTATTTCTACAGAAAATTTTGTCAAAATAGAATCGTGAAATCTTTTGATAAAAAATAAAATCTAATTTTATCCCCAATCCATTTAAAATTACATTTTGAAGTTGACAGTTCACAGTCAGTTTAGCTATCACAGAAAATTTATAGGTACTTGCATACTTTCAGGCACCACATGTATGCGATAAAACAATACGATATCGTAAAATATTTGTAATTCTTCCGGGATTCGAGTAAAATTTTCGAAAAAATCATCAAATTTCCATACTTACAAATTATGCCATTTTTGTAAAACAACATCTTTGGGACCATCACGGCTGCGTATCTGAAAAACTGAATACCATTTATTTAATATGATTACCCTAAAAAAAAAAAAAAACAAAAAGATAAATTCTGAACATGTCTACATACTCTTTTTGCGCACACTAATTTGATGTGATTTGTTGGGAGATTTTCTCTTCTGAATACTTGTATTTTCAGATTGACCATCATCATCGATCACATCAGATACACCATCATCTTCATCATTGGAGGAGGCTTCATCATCGGTTTTTATATTGCAATCAGAATCGGATGCAACGAAATCTTCATTTGATCGATGGACACTATTAACATGATCAACAGCCTCTTTCTCTGTTTCAAAGCAACGACGTTTGCAATACGTACAATAGTAGCCAACTTTCAATATATGACGACATTGTTTAGTGTGCTCTTCCAATGCATCCAATTTATCACTTGAGAACGAACACAATTTCTTGGGACAAAATGCCTTTGCAAATTTTGTAATATCACTGGACCATTTCTCTCGAACATCGTCACCTAGGGGGGCGTTATAGCGTATATGGTCTAAAGGATTAAAATCTGGACATTCTTCATTCTCTTTTGTCAAAGCTGCACCCATTTGTTTAAGTTTACTTTCGGCCCTCATTGTGGAATGTCGTTTGGCTCGGCCGGTTACGCTTAACACGACTTCTTCGATATTGTTTTCATCATTAAGGTGTTCATCTTTTGCTCTGTACAGTTTCGTTCTTTCAGGGCACGATCTCACATGAATAGGATAAGAAGAATATGAATAATTCTTATGACAAAATTCACAGTCCATGCGTTGTCTCTCAATGCCACAACCCTCAATATGCATCATAAGCCCCAGTGCTGATCGATAAAGTTTCTTACACATACGGCAATTTAAACCTTTTATTCCGGTATCTTTAATATAAGCCATAATGGCATTTACTACAGCAGGACGATAATGAATATTCTAGAAAGGAGGGATAGAATAAAAGTAAATGACCCTCTAAGTATATCAGTAAGTACTAACCAATTCATGTTCTTTGCCCAGTTTCCAGCCAACTCCATAGTGTTCGGCTAAATGAGTTATCCATTTGCTTTCGGTTGTACGTTTTAAACAAAGTGCACATTGTATTGGCCCTATACCACTTGCAGCCACTGTTAAAATCTCATCCGTTTCAAGCTGTTCTCGTTTTGTTATGAGAAGTAGGCGGGGATTGAATATATTTTCAGAATTAATAGGTTTTTCTATTGCTGCAGCACTTGAAGAAGTTTCACTGGGATTTATTGCATTTTCATTCTTGTTTTCCTCAGTGTCAACTTTTCTTTTTCTGCCTCGTTTTCCTTTGGCCATTGGTATGGGGGTTTCTAAATTGTTCTTTGTTTCCAATGAAATTTCTTTCTTTGTATCACTATTGGATTTTATAGCTGTTGCTGCTTTCGTGTCATCATCTTGTTGACCAACAACAACCGATTTCTCATCAACACCAACCACAATTGGTTTTTCTTCACGTTCCGCAATAAGGGATTTATTTGCCGGTTTACGACCTCTTTTCTTTGGTGGCGCAACAAGAGCTTCTTCTTTTCCTAAATTGTCCTTCACTTTTGTAGCTTTCACTGGATCTACAGTTTGCATGGCAGATTTGATACTCTTTGGGGTTTCGTTGTCCTTTTCTAATTGTGGTTCAAAGCTATTCAATACTTTGGTCATTTCACCATTATCTTCTATTCTCTTAACATTGTTCGTTACTGGATCCTCCTCATCGAAATCATTGGATATTAAACGCCGCCTTGGTTTTTTTAACCGCTTACCAACACAAATTGGTGTATCAGAATCTGTTTCTGAAATTTTAGCCTTGCTCATTGCCAACAATGATTTTGGTTTCATAAGTTCCGACTTTTCATTATCCTCCTCCTCCTCATCCAACTTAAATCTCTTAATTTCTATTAATTCCTTATTACTATTATCAATCACAGATTTTAAATTTCTTTTGTTTCCAATAGTCTTCTCTGGCATTTGTAATTCTTCGTCTTGGTCATCGTTTACTGGTGAATCATCATCAGTAATATCAGTCTCTTCACGGAAGCATGATTGCTGTGAGGCATCCCAACGTTTTTTCAAGGGTATCCCTCGTATTGCATATGACTTGCGATCATGGCGCAGTCGTTTCGTTTGACCTTCTCTACTGGACGTTGGAGAAATAGCTTTTCCTGTAGTTAGCCAATTTTTCAAAGTCCCCCCTTTTGTTGTGGTCGACACTTTGATGGGAGAATTTTTTTCCTTTTTAACAATATCCTTGGTATTTTCCATCCTTTTGTCGGATTCCACGAAACCTAGAAATTCATTGCAAGGAATTTCATCTTCCCCAAAATCTCGGTCTCCATCTGAATCACTGTCAATTTTATGTGATTTTTTTATATCATCCAAAGTTTTTCGCAGACGTTTGCGGGGATTTGATGTATGGGGTTTTTCTATACCCTGTTCGGTACTATCTTGACATGAGTCTTCAACATCCATTGAGTTAGAAGATAAAGAAGGATCTTTTTCGGTATGTTTTATATGCTCCAGCAATACCTCACAGGGTTTAATGAGAAGAAGGTTTGCTTTTGTTGGGGTAGCAATTTCAGTACTTTTAATTGTATCAAAAACGGATAGTGGTGTTGGTGAACTGCTAATGGGAATTTCATTAAACTTTGATAAACGGCGAGTTCTTAATGAAGACTTTTGATTTTCATTATCCTTTGCAGGGATTTTAGAATCATCAAAGATTTCTTGGGCCTGAATTTTTCGTTGCCTTTTTGAAGAGGGCTTGGTTTCAATTTCACTTTCAGTTTTATTGGAATCCATAGCACTACTACACAAACCATGCCTAGTAGATCTTCTTCGATTAATTGGACTTGGAATATATGACATTTCATTTTCAATTACAATATTCTCACAGACATCTTTCTCCCTTCCAATACTTATAGTATCTGCTGGATTTGGAACAAAATCTCCGTCGGATTTTCTACGTTTTTTACTTCTTATTTGCTTATCTTCCAAGATCTTAGGTTTTTGCAAAACTTCATCATTGATTAATGGAGATTGGTTGCTGGATATTTTGAGGGTCTCTTTATGTTTTTGAGATATTTTATCACATGATTTAACTGAATTTCCAGTTGTCTCTAAATCTACAGAATTTTCCACGATCTTAGTTGCTTGTAAAGGTTTCTGCAAAACTTCATTATTGCTTGGTGAATATTGGTCACTGCTTATTTTTAATACCTCTTTATGTTTTTGAGATCTTTGGCTACTTGATTGAATTGGATTTTCAATTGTCTTTGACTCTTCCGATTTTCTTAGGGTTTTCAAATCTTTACCACCATCTTTTTTGTTTTTAAAGGTTTTTGTACTTGTCTCCAACTCATCGGAATCTTTAGCGCTGCTCGTATCTTTACCAGAATAATTGTGATCCGCTGCTATGACATCGGTTTTTTTAATTTGTTGAAGTAAATTTTTAATGCCTTTTATTTCTTCTAGTTTAGATTCTACTTTGGTTACTTGTTCAGCCTTTCGTTTAAATGGTATTTGTGGTGGTTTTGTGGCAAGATCTGTAGGTGGATTTTTAACAATATCCACTAATGATACAGAAGCTTGTTGCAGTTCTTTTGGTATTGTGATGGGAGGTGTGTGTATTGTATCTTCAGTATTTTTATTTATTGTTTTACGTTTAGGCATTTTCGGTGGATTAATTAACTTTAAAGCAACATTTCGTTTGGTCACTTTAGGTTCTTCACTTAATATTTGCGTCATATTGGGGTCATTTTGTATGCATATTTCTTGCAATGAATCAATTGATGTATTTTCCTTTTGAATTTCTGACAAAGATTTATACGCATTTGATTGAGAGGAAATGTTACTACCATCACTGGTCGTGGGTGTGGGGCCCATACAGTTTTCAATAGTTTCTTCACGGTCTTGATCTTTTTGTGGTTTAGAAGCTAATAATGATTCTTTTGGAGTTTCAGGGAATGTATCTGATAACAATATAGATTTACCCTTTTGTATATGAATGCTATCATCATTAGACGAATTTTTCATTGAAGTTTCCACAATATCATGGGATTCCAAACAAGTCTCCGTTCTGCTAACAATGGGGTTTCCCGATGATTCTATTGGATGGATAGTTATAACCAGTGGTTCAGTGGTTTCCTTTATTGCCATATGCATATTATTTTCATAATTTGAAATCCCAACTGGGTTTGTTACTATCTGTTCTGGATCTTCAGCCATATGTTGTGTATTGTCGAAAACACCTTTAGTATTATCGTCTGAGATTGATGTTAAAAGTTTAGAAGTATCTTTGGAATTTGTTTCTTTTACTAGATCAGTATGGTCTTTGGATATGGATAAAGTATTTTCCATAGTCTGCAGTTCATTGGCTTTGCGTAGTGTTGAAGGTTCTGTATCGGTTGGTTGACTTTCTATTGTTACGCCCGAATATTGCGGCAGCTCTTTAGCTGCTTCCCCATCTGAATTATGTGACTCAATTGTTGTATCTTCTGTCATATTGGAAACTTCACTTGAATTTATTCCAGACTTTACACTTGGACCGGATTTGTTGCGTTGAACTAAATTTATTTTTCCTTTTTTGAAACGAGAAATTCTTTTCTTAGTAGCCGGCATACTGTTATTATTCGCTATTGGCATAGATTTATCTTCCATAGGAATTGATATACTATCCTCTAAAGGAATATTCACATAATTGTTATCTTTTTCAGTTGTATCAACTTGTGGAGAACTTGTAACCTTTAAGATTGATTTTAAATTGATTAGTTTTTCTGATCTATTAACAATAGTTGGTGTGGGAATTTCTACATCTTGACATTTGTCTGATTGCTTGGCAATGTCTTCAGATGTTAATTTTTCCTCATTTCTTGTTACTTCTTCCAAGGATCTATCTATATTTTGTGATAAATCTGCTTGGCCCTTGTTTGGTTCCATAATTTGCGTTTTTTTCATAGGTGACAACTTAGAAGGTGATATCACTTTTATAATAATTTGTTTGGTAGAGGGTTCCACAGGTTGAATATTTTGAAATGCTTTATCACATTCACCTACATCTGGATCTGGCACCGTTTCTAAGATATTGTTGACAGATTTGTCCAAGGCTTCTTCAGATAAAGGCTTAAGAGTTTGAATCTCCTTTATGCTAATATCCTGGGATATTTTATTATTGTCTAAGTTGAGCTCGTTGGACATTGGTTCTTTATCATCCACTGGCTTTGTTTGCTTGCTTCTCTCGTCAGTTTCCTTTAAACCAATAATCTGGCTGAAATTCTCTGTAGATATGTTCGGAGTTTCACATAATTTCGTAGTACCATCACAATCAGTAACAACTGAGTCCACACCAATTGTATGATCGTCACTTTGCAAACTTATATTTTTAGGTTCAACTATACTAACCACACTATTCTCTTGTTTAAGCATAACAATTTTACCAATATCAATGGAACTCTCACCCAGAGTCTCATCATTGTTATATACCGGATTGTTGGGTAAATATCTGTGTGAGTATGGAGGGAGCTTTCCTTTTCTTGGTGAAAATGGTATACGTAAAGGTGAGAAATTCATTGCACAAGAGGCATTTAAATTTAACTCTTCGGGTGATAATTCCAATTGGGTTTCTTCGGTTATGGGATTGCTATGATTAAGAGAAGCTATAAAATCAACTGCTGAAAAATCTTCCTCTGATGCATTATCCTCATCGGAATCTTCAATAATTTCAACTGCAGGTTTACGGTATTTATTTGGTGAATATTTTAAAGGCACCGCCGCAGATTTATGATCATTTTCCATGGAAGGTTCTATTTTAATTTTCGTTTCCGGTTTTTCAACCTTTATTAGAGGATTATAATCAGTTGGGGGTTTGATTGAGCCTATCTCTTTAGCATTGGATGATATTGTAGTGGATGATGATGGTTCTTTTTTAACAATTAGAAAAACTTTCTTGGTAAAATTCGTAGTTGGAATCTTTTGAGTTGCAGATGTATTAACAAAAAAATTTCCAATAATTTGATTTTGATTGATCTGATTGGGGATGGAGTTCGCTAACCTCTGTGTTGTTGCCATAATATTGCCATTATCTCGCTGTGGTTGTTGCTGTTGTTGTTGCGAAGAGCTAATTGCTATTGAAACATTCGATCCATTATTATTCCTATTTGCTACTGTACTTTCAGCAATTCTCTTAGCTAGATCTGCTATTTTCTCAGGAGGTAATTTTAATTTGGATGCATTAATAACATATTTTCTATTGTGTTTGGAAGAGGTTAATGTGAATCCTAGGTTTTGTGTTTGTTGGTCTTTTTCTTTATTAGCTTTTGCTTGTGTAGCTAAATTACTCGTTTGACTATTCTCCGATTGCGTAGCTAAATCATCAAGCTTTTCCTGTTTTATCACCACTTCAGGTATGGGTTTATGTGGTCTTGCAAACCGTTGTGGAGTATCAATTTTAGATGTCGATAAACGTAAGGCTGTTAAATCAATCATTTCATCCTGTGACAGAACTTTATTTTCCAATACAATCAAAGAATTTGGAGCCACATGAACAACTGGAGTTTTATCACATACCACGTTCTCATCCGGCATTGTATGTAGAGTATTAGGATTGTTGTGGAAATTTTCATCACTTGAACGTTGGTCGCGATAAGCTGCTGCTGCTGCTGCTGTGTTTAAATCCTCTCCACCACTACTAATTGATGAAGCACCAATCGTTGACATATCCTGCTGTAACATATGATAGTAACTTGTATCGGGCAAAGGATATGGCTTCTTGAATGTATCAATTGTGGGCAATGGTGTTTCCTGTGGAACATTGGCAGTGGGAAATGGTGTTTTCAATGGTGACACATCTGGTACAACTATTCTCTGTCTTGATAAAGAAGGTGGTGTGTGAACTGGCTTAACAGATGCTTTTGGTATATTATTGCTGGGCAAATTAGGATACAGCAAATTGTGCACCGTTTGTATAGTGGAACAATCTGTTTTGGTGTTGTTACTGCCGCCAGCACCACCACCAGGAGATTTTTGCTTTTCCTTATCTCCATCATTTTCAAAATCAAGTTTTCGTGCAATATCTTGTGGTGATTTTTGAGGGGTTTTTGGTTTAGTGATCACTTTATTGGTGGGAGTTGTTTCGGCAAATCCTTCTATATTTCTGACATTAACAATTGGTGATGGAGGCTCATACTTTTGCTCCAATGGATATTCTTGATGGTGTAAATGTTTCATTTGAGGTTTCATCAATGTAGTTTTGTTATATGGCAAAGATGTGGCAGTCTCTTGCTCTTTGACCACTTCGAATTGGGGGGAATTCGAAACATTTTGTGATGGTATTGGAACAAAATAACTATTGGAATTAGATATGGTATATGGTCTTGTCTCTGAAACCCCTCTACCAGAAAATTCTCCTTTTATCGGTCGTTGTATGGCATAAGTATGTGGTGTAACGCTGGGAGTTGAAGTTTGTATGCAATTTTTATGGTCAACATTTAAAGAAGTACTTAGGCTGTTGGAAACTTTCCAATCATCTTGGGGCACCATCCAATGTTTGCCATAGTCATCATTCATGTCATTATATGGGAAATTTTGACCATAGCTTCCAACATCATATGCACCCCCTACAATATTCGGAAATGAATTGGACCTGCCTGACATATTTGCAGGCATATTATAAGTGACAGAGCATACTGTCTTTTGTACAACATTTGTTGATCCCATTGATTTGTTTGTTGTGGTGCTGGATTAAAACTCTTTAAAGGTAACATTTGATGAGATTGCCGCCCAAAATTTGAGGACGATACTGGTGGTAGGACATATTGTTTGCTGTTGTTGTAGACTACTTCATTATTGGGTAGCTGTTGATTTGTCTGCTGTTGTCTAAATTGTTTGTTACCATTTATAATTCTTGGCCTATTTGGTGACATCTGTGTGCAGTGGCCATCCTGTTTAATCCTAATTTCAGGTCCCGTAATTGGTGCCGTTTGGGAACTCTCAGATTTATCTGGAATATATAATTTCTGTTTATTAGTATTCTTATAACCATATTGTTGAGATGATTGTATGGGCATTTTTGGAGTTTGTATAAATGATGAAGGCGGTGACATTTCGTTAGCAGGCATGCTGAGATGGGCATAAAATTTTCGTTCCTCACCAGAGTTTTGTCTTTGCAAGATTTTTTTATGTAACAAACTTTTAACATGTTTCATGCGTTGTTCCGGAGTAAATTCTTTCATATGTTCTTTATGATTTACAATTTCTTGTTTATTGTGGTCGCTAACATTTGATGCTTCTGGTCCCGTTATGGTAATCTTAGGTGGTACAATGGGTTTTGTTGTTAATGTTGGTTTGGGTGATGTAGTCACGACTGAAAAAAAAAACGAACAACAAGCGAAAATTTTCAAATTCAAACTAATAACACAATATCCAAGCACAGAGGATGGAAATCATCTTCTTGCCCGTAATGACATGCCAATAAAATTTATTACTATTTTTTTATGTATTTAATTTTATTTGTAAAAGTGATTCAAAATAAATTATGTCATTTATATAGGTTGATACATATGAACTCAGATTCATGCTTAGCCTAGGCCTCCAACCAAGAATTAATTCGCAAATATATCGACATTATAGTCCATCGATCCTATTTATGAAAGCCTATAATACCTCACATTTTCAATTCTTAAGCTTCATGGGAACAAATTTCTCTTCCAATCAAATTGGAATTCAGCACGTGATGTCGGTATCCGCATAAAACGGATATATTATACACAAAAAAAAAATATTTTTTCTCTTCAATCACGAAATTAGTTAATCCAATTAATTTTTAAATGAAATGTCTTCAATCACAGAAATGATAGTATCAATCACCAAAGTCAATTAAAAAATTAATTGATCCAATTAAAAATTTACACAATATATTTTCTTGTTTCATTAAAAAAAATTTATTAAATCAATTAATTTTTTAATTGAATATTTTTTAAAACTCACTTAAAAATTTAATTGGAAAATTTCCGTGATATTTTTTTTCTGTGTATGTGGCTGTATAGTAAACGACCTCTAGACTTGACTTTCTATAACCATTGGTTACGTAGTTTCCCATCGGATCTCAGTTGAAATCCGGCATGTGACTATAAGTTTCCAATTCAACGGAGCACAAAAAATAATCGCAAAATTTGGAGACAATTTTACCAAAAACTATCAAACAAAAAAATCTTTCTTACAAAATTTTTATTTCCATAGAAAATTGTTGTTCGAATAGAAGATTTTGTCAAAATTTTATAGACAATTTTATCAAAATTTTATTTATTTATTAATTTTATTTCCATTTATTTATGCAATTCAAAGTCCTTAACCGAATTACAATGTACTACTCTATTCTATAGAAAATTTTGTCATAATTGCATTTCTATAGAAAATTCTGTCAAAATTTTTTATTTCTATAGAAAATTTGTCAACATTTCATTTCTATAGAAAATTTGTGTAAAAAAAATACTTCTATAGACTTAAGTTTCCATTCACAAATAGCCATCACGGTGCAAACTGCAGCAAAAAATAATGCCCGCATAATTTTGAGACAATTTTAACCGAAAAAACTAATCAATAAGAAAATCTTTTCTAACAAAATTTTTAATTTATATGAAAATTGTTATCGAAAGAAAATTTGTAAATAATTTATAGACAATTTTTTATCAAAGAATTTTATTTATTTATTAAATTTAATTTTCATTATATTTATGCAATTCAAGCAGCCCTTAAAACCGAATTAGCAAATGACTAATATCTATTCTAAGAGAAAATTTTGTCATATTGCTCCCTCCCTCCCCTCCCCCCCCCCCTATAGAAAAATTTCAAAATTTTATTTCTATAGAAAATTTTGTCAACATTTGTCATTTTCTATGATGGATAAATTTTGTAAAAAAAATATACTTCCTATAAGACTTAAGTTCCAATCACGAATAGCCATGATACGCGTTGCCACTCGAGCAAAAAGATAATCGCACCGTAAATTTTGGAGACATTTTATAAGACCAAAAATAACTATCAACAGAAAAATCCTTTTCTTACAAATTTTTATTTCTAATAGAAAATTGTTATTCGAATAAGAAGATTTTGTCAAATTTTATAGATCAAATTTTTGGCAAAATTTTCATTATTTATAATTTTTTTCCATTTACTTTATGCAATTCAAAGCCCTTAACCGAATTTATCATATACTCTCTATTCAATTATTGTTATAATGATTTCTATGATTTGGTCATTATATTTCTCTATAGAATGGTTGGTCAAACGATTCATTGTCTATAGAAAAATTTGTAAAAATATATATTAATGAGAAAAATTTGTGATATCTCTTAGTTGAGAGACGAATATCTGCAAAAATCCTACCAAAAACATTCAGGAATTTAGTCAAATCTAGCAACAGTTAGAAAATCTACAGCGATATATTTATGAAGAATTATACAAGTGATTAGCCATACATACAGTGTTTTTAAAGTATAATTGTATATAAGCCCGCTTAAAAGAATATTCCTTATAAGAATATCGGCTTAAGAATTATAGTTGTACTGTTGCGTGTAAATTTCGTCGTTCGGATCATCTATAATTAGTGATAGACGCAATATGGACATTATACTATCCAATATCATCAATAGTGTTTTTTTATATTAAATATTATTATATATCGATTTTTTATTACATATTTTTAATATTAATTAAAGTGTATATTGAAGAATTTGGTCAAATTTTTCATTTTTTTCGTGTAATAGCAAAAATAATTTACTGATCCAATCAATTTTTTATTTAATAAACTCATTTACAACTAGCCCACGCTAATATATTATATCATATTCTATATTCAATATAAAAAAAAACATTAAATTTGCTTTAAAATAAATAATTAGGATACAATCATATAGATAAAACTAAGTACATAGCTGAGGTTAAATAAAAGAATTGGAAATTATTATATTTAAATAAGCATAAATATAAAAAATATTTGAAAGTATTATGAATTCAATACTGGTCTCAAACATTTTTAATTGAAATTGCTTTCATCGAGGAAATTATAATAAAAACCTCAAAGGCCATTTAAAAATTAAATAATCCCTTTCAAAAAACCAATTTATGTGAATGATTTTTGTTTTGTTTTTTTTTCAATTTTAATTGAGATTTTCAAAATTTTTAATAGAGGTGTGCACGTGAGTAATGTTTTGCTCACGCACACTCACGACGGGAAATCTTATTCACGTCACATCACGCACAAAAAATTTCACGGAAAATTTGTTCCAATTAAAATTTTAATTGAGGTTTTAAAAAATATTCAATGTTAAAAATTTAATTGATTCAACAAATTTTTTAATTGAACAAAAATCAGTCAAAATAATAGTATCAATTAATTTTGTAATTGGATCAATTAACTTTTTAATTGACCTTCAATTAATTTTTTAATGGATACTATCATTTCTGTGATTGAAGACATTTCAATTAAAAAATTAATTGGATCAATTAATTTCGTGATTGAATCAGAAAAAAATTGTTTGTGTGCACGCACGATATTTTTTGGTAGGACTCACGATCATGCACGTTCACAAAAAGAAAATTTGTACTCACGCACGAAAATCTTTAAAATATCGTGACTCACGAAAAATGTCGTGACTCACGAAAAACCTCGTGACTCACGAATAATTTTATGAGTAATTTACCTATAGAACCTGACTAAAAACAGGAGTATGATTAACTAGTAGGATGTCACTAAAATTATAAATGAATTCAACTCGTAGGCATTTTTTGTTCGTAAGCGGGATTATTTTAGTGAGCGTGTTTCCAGAAATTCGTTACTCACTGCACACTCACGGAGTGGCCGTACGTCAGCGTAAGTCAGACAAATTCGTGTCACGTGCACACCTCTAATTTTTAATATTTTTGGTGTTAAAGAAAAAATAATATTAATATAGAGAATATTATAATCAAATAAATAATAATAGCCTAAAAAAATTAAATTAAAAAAAGATAATAAATAATTTAAAAAACCATAGGTTTACAATTAAAAAATCAACTTAATTGAATTGTTTTAATGAGCATGCGTATAATTAGCTTTTTCTAATTTTCTGTTAAGAAAATCTCAATATATAAAAATAAATTTATTACTTCATTTTAAAATTATGCTATTACAAATTTAGCCGATATACAAAAGAAAAACAAAACACTCACACACCTGTTTAGATTATCAAGCATTTTTACTCTATACCAACAAATCAAACACCGATGCGGGAATTTGAACTCACGTTCATACAATGACAATGCATGAGAAAAGATGCCGACAGCGTGCGCCTTAGCACATTCGGCCATAACAATAAACTCGGTACGTGGCATATGTTCATGATAAGCATAGGCTTATTTTTAGACACAAAATCAAATAAAGTGTTTTATAAAATATGTACCGGTTTTTTTTTGTTTGGCTGTGTTTGGTCATAAATACAATTCCAAATTTAGCCTTACTTGCTCTGTTGGGATTCGAACTTGTGTTTATGGAAATTAAGACAAATGAAACGAATATCTCAGCTAGCTGAGCTATTCGGTGTCAATTTGAATTCTTGTCAAATGGCTAAATATTTGTATTTTTGCAGAACGGTTAAATGAAGCAATAAGAAAAGAAGCATCAATTTTAAAAGATGAGAGTATTATTTTTGTTACACGACAATTTTCTATGGCTACTATAGTTTATCGTTACATACACCCATCACCNATGTCATTTATATAGGTTGATACATATGAACTCAGAGTTCATCCTTAGCCTAGCCTCCAACCAAGAATTATTCGAAATATATCGCACATTATAGTCCATCGATCCATATTTATGAAACCTACATATATCCTCACATTTTCAATTCTTAAGCTTCATGGGGACAAATTTCTCTTCCAATCAAATTGGAATTCTGCACGTGATGTCGGTATCCGCATAAAACGGATATATATATACACAAAAAAAATATTTTTTCTCTTCAATCACGAAATTAAGAGAGAGATGAAATCAGAAAAACATTTTTTGTGTGTATTACGCAAATTTTTAGGATGATATCTGCTTTATGGAAACTGCTATAATAGTTTTCATATTACAATACCAAAGGAAAGGAATCGCCATAAAAAATAAAATTAAAAGATCGGCTTAAAAATTTCTAGCCAAACCAAACAAAAGATAGTGTATTCGAATAATTTTTTGGATTAAAGCTGCAGTACTAATGTTCAGTTTTCAAAAGCTGAAAACGACACCTTATTTTCACGGTTACTTTTTAATCAATTAATTTCGAAAATATTAAATGGTTGGCAATCAATACAATGATCTTTTCATCCATAATTTGAAGGAGAACTTGATAAAAATGTTATCGTCTTCATATACATTTTTTGCAACTTTTAATTTAGTGTTTTGGTGAAAAACTCGAACATAGTACTCACCTTAAACAGGTAAGCTCAAACGAAATACTACCAATTCAAACAATATATTTTTGCAAGTGATTTTTATTGATTCAAATTTTAAAAATATATCCATTCGCTTTTGCTCGATATGTCCATATGACTAATGCTGTGATATGAATATAATCTAAAACGTTTGATTTTAATTTCTCCGGACAGACCTTTCACTTGACAACCCACTTCACCTATTATTGCAATTTTTTGGAGCACCTCCATGGTATACCAGTGTCATTATAGTGATCTAGGATACAATAAAGATTTTATTCTTATTATGGGGTTTTTATTTATTTTGACTGAACTAAGACGCAATGCCTTAGTGCTTTGTAATAAATCAATATTATGAGCTGCCAGTTTGATTAGTAACACTTTGTATCGTCTAGCCTTAGTTTTTCTCTATGTTCATGTCATGTATTTAAAATCCCAAAATGTTCTACAATCAAATAGGGAGCTCGAAATGTGTGTGAAGATAAATTCGAATTTGAAATGTGCAGCAAAAACCTAGCCGAGACACAAACAACCACCAAAAATACTTTTCGAATTTGGATTTTTAGTATTTTTCTTATTATTCAAAACCTAAGCCGTGTACGGTATAGAGACTAGATTCATTGGAAAGGGCTTGAGTTCAGCTTTCATACCCACTAAAGTCCTCATTAGAAAAGTATTTGTGAAAAGCGCAAATTGGAAAATAAAATTTTCAACAAAATTTTTAAAACGGGCCCACTGTGCAAAAACTAAGCCGCGTGCGGTATACAGACTAGGTTCATTGGAAAGAGCTTGAGCTCAGCTTTTATACCCACGAAAGCCTTCATTAGAAAAAGAAACGTATTTGTGAAAAGCGCAATTTTGAAAATGCTCAGTTGTAAAAAAATGAAATGGGCTCCGTTGTAAAAATTTGTTGAAAAGGCACTTTTCAAATTTGAGCTTTTCACAAATACTTTTAATGAAGACTTTCGTGGGTATGAAAGCTGAGCTCAAGCCTTTCCAATGAACCTGGTCTCTATACCGCACGCGGCCTAGTTTTTGAATAATATGCACAATACTAATTTTAGGTTTGATATTTAATATGTCCAATAGTCTCATTTTTTTCTTTATGAGAAAACTAAATTCTGAGGATATGCGAATCCGAGTATCGGAAAATGGGGGAGAGTGCATCTTCATAGGAAAAAACAAGTAAGGAAAGTCTAAAGTCGGGCGGGGCCGACTTTATTATACCCTGCACCACTTTGTAGATCTAAATTTTCCATATCATATCACATCCGTCAAATGTGTTGGGGGCTATTATATAATAGGTTTGTCCCAAATACAATACATTTAAAATCTCTCGATCTGGACAGAAGAATTTGATAGACTTCTGCAAAATCTATAGACTGAAAATTTAAGATCGGCTAATGCACTAGGTGGAACACGATGTTAGTAAAAAAAATATGGAAAACATTTTAATTTGAAGCAATTTTAAGGAACTTCGCGATAGTTATTAGTGATATCCGTGATACGTATTAGAAGTTTGGGAAAATTAGATGTAATTTTTACAACTTTTTCGACTAAGGCAGTGGCGATTTTACAAGGAAAATGTTGGTATTTTGTCATTCTTGTCGAAATCAAGAAAACATATATATGGCAGCTATATCTAATCTGATTTCAACCAAATTTGGCAACGCATAGCTACAATGCTAATTTTACTCCCTATGCAAAATTTCAACTAAATCGGAGTTAAAAATTTGGCCTCTGTGGTCATATGAGTGCAAATCGGGCGAAAGCTATATATGGGAGATACATACCAAAATCAATAGGGTTCTATTCTGAGCCAATTTGAAGTCGATTTGCTAATTTGAAGTCGATTGGACTAAAACTGCGACCTAGACTTTGATTACAAAAATGTGTTCACGGACAGACCGACAGATGGACATTGCTATATCGACTCAGGAGCCCACCCTGAGCATTTTTGCCAAAAACACCATGTGTCTATCTCGTCTCCTTCTGGGTGTTGCAAACATATGCACTAACTTATAATACCCTGTTCCACAGTGTGGCGCAGGGTATAAAAAAACAATAT